>JAABKJ010006406.1:0-22007 GCA_011634705.1 Andricus grossulariae
GTAGCGGTTCACAATCTGGATCCGAAAGGAGTTCGACTAATGTCATCAACAAGGGATTTGGATCAGACATTTTCAAACCATTGATTGTGTCACAATTAACTGAAAATCGTTTTTGAAGAAAAGTTCACTTTTATATCTTAACTGTTTCACAATGAACTAATAAAAATAACTCAGTTCAGTCCTCAGTGTTTATCAGTGAGTTTCGATTTTAAATATCCCCTCGGTGCCGCTAATCCCTGACCGCTGTCACCAATTTGTTACGTCCATGGCGCTGTAGTAGAATTTAATTCTGTCGTAGCCTGAGGCTGATTCGTTGGAGAGTGGAATTCGTTGCTGCCGTTGAATGGTTGAAACCATAACCGGGAGAACAAGTAAGGTTTTGAAATTAAAACAGAATTTGAACTGGTCACTTCATAAGTATATTCTTTGACACATTAAGATTAAGTTATAAATCTTTCATTGTTTTGCACTATATGCACTTAATCCATTAGGTACTATAAACAATTTAGTTAGTTGTTTAACAATTTGCAGTTCACAATTAATTCTATAATTTATAAAAATCAGCCAGAGCCGAACGCGATGACGCGCTTCGCGTTTAACAATTTAAACTTTCTATTTTCTGATTGGATCAAATCACATAGTCTCGAAATTAATCTTAGTCCAATTTATCAAATTGAGTGTCGCAGGTTTAAAGTAAAAATTGTGGTTCGGGAATACAAAAATCTGACATTTTTCTGCTGTGCGCCCCTTTTTATCAACTATGTTTTGGGCGGAATAATTCCCCTACTCTAGGCCCCAGCCAATCAAATTGCTGACGTCATAGAGTTTTATGTCCATTTTACCAATTAGAAAGTAGGTCATGTGGCTCCGCCTTCTAGATATAAGTCGCAAAATGAGTCATTCGACGATTGAAATTTATAAACAGTGATAGTCCAAAGTCCTTACTTATTGCGTTTTAAATTCGCATCGTTGGCGCCATAATGTCATTAAGGATACTAAAAATAGTACAATAACTCATCTTTTGGCCTAAAATAGCGATGACCTAACCTTGCATCTATTCTTAAGTATAGTATTTATTTTGCTTTAAGACAGAGAGAGGTGTTGCTTTCGATTCGAAATTTCTTACTTGTTGCCATCTCATAACATTTATATAACTTTATTCTGCCTTCATAATATTACGTTGAACCGCAAACTAATTTGAATTCTCCCGCTAAATCCGCCATCTTTAGTCATGCGCGATAGAATTTTAGTTACAAAATTTTGCACGCTATCACACCTTCCCTCTTAATTTTAAAAGTTGCTACTTATTTTTATGAGCAACTTTTAACACTATATATAATTTTTTATTTGATAAAAATATTATTCTCAATATCTTATGTATCGGATAAAAGTCAGTTCTCAGGTTTTATTTTCTGCACCTATTCTGTGAATCTAGCTTTATGAAATCGAATTTGGTGTGTCTACGACATGGCGACACCGATGATGACGTCATTGTATATCATGTGATATCGTGTCAATCAACAGTCTGATATCTGTGATGATTAAGTGCAAGTTAGTAGCAAAAGAAACTAGTGATCTCTCCGAATTTTTATGTGCTTGTTTATACATTTAAAATCAAAAGAGCAAAATTTTTACTTGAAGTGGACCTATGCTCCACAGTGTATGGTGATTATTATATGTGGAATTTACCCTGAATCACGTTCTATAGCAAGCAAGTGACTCCAAAATACATATGACTATACTTTATATATACATATATATACAAACATACACAAATATATAGATTTAATTTAAAGACTGGATTTTAAACTTCATAAAACATTCAATTTTCGAAATTTACTATTTATTCTTTTTTTTATATAAAATCGGATTTGAAATATAAAAATGGGTATAATGTAGAATTTCTTGTAGCTTACAAGATACAATAAAATTTCTGTTGTCACCCTTTTATATAATTATCAAGTAAGGATATCTTCAAAAACTTAAATTTTATTTCTATTAAATATGTCATTAAACATTTCCAATGGCAATTCTTCAGGTGTAAAGAGGACATTTCCCTGTCGATTGTATTGGATCCTTATAAAGAAAAACAAATCAACAGGTGGAACCATTGCCGGTGTTGCCAAATTCCAGTTTACTTTTCCACCCGGGATGTCTACGCTTATGGCTAATGCCCGGTGGTGTTCTAGCCCGTTCAGCAACCACCCACTTTCCAGCATTGCCTGTATGCACATGTAGCACCCACCTGCCGGTCTGACGTTAAATACCAGAGTATTGCACCCAGGACAAGTTTTTTGCACTGCCAATTCCATAGCCAAGGTATAATGTAATTCGTACGCTTGCCAATCATTTCCTCTAGTAATAAGCCTTGTTGAGCACAAACTTGACACCGCCAAGTCCATCCAACTTCATCCGAGGCAAAAACTAGGGCGTAGCAATGACACACTTCCGCATCTTCCTCCCCTATTCGCTGGAGATTACGCTACGAAAGGAAATCTTTTTTTTAATTTTATCCTCATTAATCCTTTCCTAAAATTTGTTTTAGAAGACTTTTGTGGACCCAATTTTCAAATAAATAAAATTAATATTTTTTAGTCAATAAAATTTAATTAAAATAAAATTACCATGTATTGCAATTACAGTAGAAATTTTCTGCTTTAATATCTTAATTGACAATTTCTTTATATATATATATATATATATTTTCTATCAGAATAGTAGATTTTTATGATACAATTTATATTTACAAGAATATAAATATATATAGAAAAACTAACATTATGGATTTAAGAGAAATTTTTATTATTATTCAAATTAAGCAAAGCAAAATTAATTTTTGGATTTTCCAAATCTTCTTCCTATAAAAAAATTTTTTTAACGATTTTTTGTCAGAGCTTACCTAAAGTTCAGGGTTGTTTTCGTGTTGATTATAAACTCTTATGCCTAAGACTCTCGCAAGTGGTTCAGGGTTATCATGTCCAACCTGATTTACTATTTCCCGAGGTAAAACTCTTTGAATCCATCCGATAATCCTTGGACTCTTTATGAAATCAATTATAATACTAACCACAATTATCGTTATAATTTGGAGAATCATTTGGTTTGTTTTTCGTTTAGACGTATGGTATCGAGGTTAAATTCAATCTGAGAATATTTTTCTATTCTGCCGCCTTCGAACTATCAACAGGTTTAAGAAGGGGCCCCGACTCATTTGAATGAGCAAATTAAATTATCCACAAATCGAAACAATCAGCTCTTTCAATTTTGATTCCATAAGAAGAATACCCTTTTTATTTACAATCAATTGATTTTTGTTTAGAAATTATTCATACGAATCCTTATTTTGTATTTTATTGTATTCTTGGATTAAAATTACTTTTGTATAGATTTCGAGGTTAGGTTTATAAATACCAACCGCGAATGTATCATAATTTTAAATTATATTGGGTTGCACGTGAACTTAATTATTCCTTGTAACAATATATATTTATATAATATAAAGTCCTACTAACTAATGTAAATTTTCTTTTAATAAAGATTTTCATTTTACAGGTTGAGAAAACCTACAATAAGCTCTTTAATAACGAAGACGTGTATCCAGGTAAGTATTCCAAATTTATTTATTATGATTTTTAAATTATTTTCAAACAAGAACTTTTGCTTTGTGTATATTTAAATTATTAATTTTTTCAGATAATCAATTTCCACGATTAAAAACATCATTCTGGTTAATCAAGATAAATTGTGAGTATATTTAAAATGTATAATCTAAATTTTACTTCTATTCATTTTTTTTGTTTTTTACATGTTTAATTTTTTTTATAATAAAAAAAAATTAAGTGGGGGTTCATGAAATGGAAGAACCATTCAAAATAATTCCTCATGGAAGAATCCTTCAAAACAGGTTTTACTTCTCATCTTCTTCACCCCTCCAAAAAAATAGTCATTCATGATCTAATTTCATTATATCACTCAATTTCATTTTGACTTTTAAATCTAGTTATAAGGAACAAAGTTTCACTTATGACATTTTTGAAAAACGAAATTCTTCGATATTAAGTACGAAAATTTCTTCCTACAATATTTCGAAGTGCTTGGTTGCTTATTCCTGATTTATTAAACGATCGTCACATGGATATGAATACAGGTTTAATCTGTCCAAATGAACGATTGCAGTTTTTTTGTACCCAGCCGTATTAGGGCATTTCTTTCACCTATTGTGTTTTCTAAAATAAAAGGTCCTGGAAAATATGGATCAAATTTCTTGTCTTTCCTAATCATTTTTTTTCAAATAAACTTGATCCCCTGATGTAAAAAACTTTGGATTCTGTTTTCGACCATAATATAGTTTTGATCTTCCTTTCGCCTCTCGGATTCGCTCCCGAGTCATTGACTGGCAATTATCCAATTTTTCGAAAAGATCTTTCAGACAATTAACATATGTTTTTTATCTGGTGCTTTCGTGGAAAAACTGGATGGTATATTGGCCTCTTTTCCAAATACAAGACTATAGGGTGTAA
Source organism: Andricus grossulariae (assembly GCA_011634705.1). Taxonomy (NCBI): domain Eukaryota; kingdom Metazoa; phylum Arthropoda; class Insecta; order Hymenoptera; family Cynipidae; genus Andricus; species Andricus grossulariae. The sequence goes on from JAABKJ010006406.1 coordinate 4,521, forward strand.
AGCCAGTAGCTTCATGGACACTGGTGATGTAGGAGAAGACAGCGAACCTTAACCATTCGTCCCAATTTTTCGCACCCTCAAAACTTCTTAAATACTCTATTAGTGTATGATGATTCCTGTCAAGCGAACCTCGGCTTTGTGGATGATATGCAACCGATTGAATTTTTTTATGCGGAATATTTTGCAGAAGGTTTTCATTATCTTACTAATAAGATTCTATCCTTGATCGGCGTGTATCACCTGAGGACAGTCATATCGAGAAATGAATTGCTCGGCTATAGCATGAGCTATTGTAACTGAGCCGATGTTTTGCAAAGGAATTGCATCTGAGTATTTAGAGAAATTAAACTGAATCGTTAGAATATGGGTATTTCCTTTAGAAGTTACAGGTAAGGACCCTACTAAATCTATTTGAATTGTTTCGAAGGGCTCCTTGGGAGTATCTGTGATAATCATAGGTTGCCGAGTTTTCCTGCGGACTAAGTTGTTCCTCTGACAAGTTTTGCATGTTCCTACAATTCTTTGCACTTCAACTTTCATATTTTCCCAATAATACTTATCTAGTATTTTCCAATACGTTTTAGACATACCTTTGTGGCCTCCAACCACTGATTCATGGAATTCGCGAGCAATTTCATCTCGCTGAGTTATTGGTGGAATAATTATTTCACCTGAAGAAACTACTATTAACAACCCAGTTCCAGAGAAGTGTTGTCGAAATACCTGCTCAACAGCAGTCCAGGATAGTGTTCCTAAATTATTTCCATATTCAGGTACCTTGACACAACCAAAATAAAAATATATCTATTATTTTTCGAGAAAACTACAACCTCGCCAACATTAGGATTTTCTCTACTTATTTCATCTGGAAACAACATCTTGTGCTCCACTAATCCCTATTTTGCATCACAGGAATTATCGCCATCTGCAGAGATAAAATAGACAATCTGTCCCTTGCCTATGTATAGCTTATCCTTAATATAATCTATGCATGCTTCAGACACAACTCAGACAGAAATTACTTCACGCGGACAAATATCCGTGCCACCACTGTTGGTGTCTGCAACCATCGAGTCTTCCTCACCAATTACAGAGGAACCATGCACACCGGAAGTATTAGTTTCCAAACTATCGACATCGTTGACGTGCTCCCATCCTCGCAAGGATGACGGAAAATCCACCATCTCTTGGTCATTGGTCAAGACATCACGCCCATAACCCCTTGAATATGTGGACCACCAGACGCAGTGCTGTGGAGCACGAGGTTCTTGATAGTCATTCTGAGCACACTCTACAGCATTTTTATGTTGCATCGGAGTCTGAACCGTCAGAATTTGATTATAATGGCTATTCTGAACACACTGCAGCATTTTCATGCCACATCTGAGTATTATCCGTCAGAACTTCACTTTTTTTCATTTCCATAGCACTATACAGGTTGAGGTCATCAAATCTGACAAACACTCCGTCAAACAGTTCTTCAACACAGTTGCCCGTACAGACAATTCGATCCCCTTCCTCGGCGGAGACAAGACAAACACGCTCTCGACCGGCCAAATTCGAAGCTTACCCGTCCAGCTCAACCGAAGAAGACGACGAATCGCTGCCACCCCTTGGTGGATTTCTTGACAATGCATCCATATTAGAATTCATCCTTCCAGGTTTGTAGACTATAACATAGTCATACTCACTAAGTTTTATATGCCATCGAGTCAATCTCGAAATAGGACCTCTCAGTCCATGCAACCATATAAGAGGTCTATGGTCTGTTACTAGAAGAAAACTTCGCCCATATAAATAGGGTCTGAAAGGTCTTACACAAAATACTATTGCAAGTAACTCTTTTTGAATTATGGAATAATTGATTTCAGGCTTCTGAAGCACGCTGGAAGCATACGCAATGGGTAAATCTAGGCCAATTGGACCCTGACTCAAAACACCACCAAGAGCGTAATTTGATGCAACAGTCGTTAATACCAAAAGGTTTCGAGAAATCAGGGTACTACAATAAAGGCTCCGAATAAATTGTATCTCGCAGAATTTCAAAAGTTGATTGCTGCTCATCTGTCCTTCTAAATTCGACCTTATCTTTTAAAAGTTAAGTAAGAGGTTTTGAAATTTTTGCAAAATTAGGAATAAATTTCCTATAATACCCTACTGGACCTTAAAATTGTTTCATGTTCTTTTTCCCTTTGGGAACAGGGAATTTTTTTACAGCCTCGATTTTTTTTTATTTTTTATCGGGTTTAACACCTTCCCGAGTAATAACATGTTCCAAATATGTTATCTCAGGTTTCAAGAAAAAACATTTTTTGGGTTGCAATGCTAATCCCGCGGTTTTTAATTTGTCCTAGTAAAGATTTCAATTTTCTCGAATGTTCTTCCAATGAAGAAGCATAGACGACAATGTCGTCCATGTAAACGAATAATTCTAGACCTTGTAGACCGGTCAAAACCTGGTCCATCAGTCTCTGAAATGTTGCCGGGGCAGTTTTCATCCCGAAAGGCATACGAAGATACTCATAATGTCCGTAGGGAGTTGTAAAAGCTGTTATTTTTCGGGGTTTTGGATCCATGGGGATTTGATGACATCCCATTGCTAGGGCCATTACAGAGAAATATTTTGCTCCCCCTAATTGATCTAAGATTTCAGCAATGTTTGGTAGTGGAAAAACATCGCTTACAGTTCGTTCACTTACGGCTCTGTAATCTATCACCATTCTCCACCTTTTGTTCCCTTGTGGATCAGGTTTCTTAGGAACAATCATTGCAGCAGAATTATATGGTAAAACGGAAGGTTGAAATATTCCTGCTTCAAGCAACTATTTAGTTTGTTTAAGTATCTCATCTCTGTGTACAGGAGGATGACGATAATCTCTTATAAAAACTGGTTTATTATCGAAAATAGTTATTTTATGGGTAATTGCCGGAGTCGACCCTAATTTATCTCCAGGTAGATAAAATTGAGCAGAATAATCCAAAAGAATGAGAAAATGACTCGATTGTTTTTCCTCATTTAAATCTTTAAGATCCAGAATGTTTAATAACTCAGCAAATCTAGAAGCCAAAATCTTCTGTGCTTGTACACTTTCTAAATTTCCACATGATCTTGCAAGAGGGGGTATTATTGTATACTCTTCAAGTTCAACAGGTGGTACTGTGAATTCCACGTCCTGTTGAGTAGAATTTATGATGAAAATGCTAATCCCAGTAAAAAGAAATTAATTGGGGCGACTTGCGGCGAATTAACATTTTTGAATGCGCCCGAATTCCGCTTTCTGATTCGTTTAAACAAATTGAGCCAGCGCGAACTGAATGAGTTTTAATTCGTTTTAATTCGTGGTCAAGGTCATTTCGAAAAAAATCAATAAAAATGGCATGCCTCGAGACTCGAACCAACGATCCTAAGTGTATAAGTGCAGAGGGCGACCACTGAGCTTGACTTTAAATATCCAATTCGATATTGTCGCAAAGCGAGATTCACGTAGGCTCTAGCGAATTCATCTCAATTCGGCGTAGAGCTCGCGGCGGGCTCTACGCCATTATTCTCCCTGAGTTTGAGAACGACGCGGTTTGAGAGGGCCCAGGTTCTTAAGCCGTTCTGCCCTCCGTAGGATAACCCTGCTTCGAGTTTAAATTTTGATTTTTAAAATTTTGGTTTCGCATCCTTTCTCTATCATGCTTCGCTTTTATATGACATTTACTAATATTCTGATCCGACCTAAAGCAATAAGTGCAATTTTTCCTCTCTTTGTCTTGATATACATTATATTTTGTATGCTTAGGACATTCACGTCGGAAATGACCTGTTTCTTTACAATGGTAACATTGAATATTCTTTTTCTTATTTACATCTTCTTCAGTACAGAAATGTGCTATTCTTTTACGAGAATTTGAACCCATTTTACAATCCGAATCAAAATCAGGTTTAATTTTTTTTTACTTCTTCTGAATGAGCCCTATCCCAGCTTTTAAACTGAATCTCTTCTTGAGATGCCATTACTATTGCTTTATCTAAGGTAACAGGGTTTTTACTTTTAATTATCGCGAATATCTCTCGGTCTAATCCCCTCATGAATGTAGCTATTGCGCTTTCTTTATATGCCTCTACTCTTTCATTTCCTTTTACACCCGGTGTTTTTTCCAAAGTTATATTAAATAATTCATTCAATATCTGATTAACCCGTGCCCCGAAATCGGTTATGCTTTCGCTCGACTTCTTAACTGCCAGAGTTAATTCCTGTGATAATTGAGTGATATCTAGTTTCGGTAAATAAATTCTGTCAAGTTTTTTTAACATTTCATCAAGAGTGATTCCTGCTCTATTTTGAATATGTTTACGCGCAGCTCCTATAACTCTGGTTCGAATTAACATTGTCAAGTAGGGAACTTCATGAACCATCACCATGCTTCGGGCCATTTGACAATGTTCCACAAACATAGTGACAGACATATTAGTACCATCAAATTCTGGCACCATGTCTCGTACTAATTTAGACAAGCGTAAAATAGCTTGCGCTCTTATCGGTTCTGAAATAGTAGAAGTATTTTGAGCAACTTCTTCTCGCCTATTTGGAATAGTTTCTAACTGTTCATTGGATTCATAAGGATAGATAGATAGATAGATAGATAAGGAAGAATTCTTTCAGAATTATTTTTATTAATCGCATTATCGTCTCCTAATCTATTCCTAAGAATTTCTGTTTCATTTAACGAATTTATAACCGGAGCTTGAACTCCTCTTGCACTTCGAAGACCAGATCGCTTCACAAAATGTGTCATTTTCAATGTTTGGACTTACTTGGACTATACAATATTTGAAATTTCTCGCTTTTTGTTTGCGGATTCCTGTAGTGTCACAACTTCTTCATGCACCGGCGATTCTTGATAATTCACTGATAATCCAATTTCTTCAAAGTCTGGAAAGCAGTCTTCAATCCTTGAAATCCAATAGAATTATGTAGGTCTCTTCGAAGAAAGGTCCCTCGGTTCCCTAACCCTCTTCCGTTCTGGGCCAGTTTTCTGCTTCAAGTATTTGATTCGCACGTTGAAGTCAGAATTTTATTAAAATTCTCAAAATCCTTCAGGCCTATGATTGTTGAGGAATAACTGGTGGCTCTATCCAATCGTTTACAATCTTGGTGCAATTGATAACACCCTAGCTACCGGGAGAATTGCAGGAAACTGATGGGCACATGCGCCGGTGCGACACCAAATTTATAGTAATCCTCTCGTTGATAGACTTCAATACAGATCCAGCCTTCACCATCATCATAGATGCGACATAGTTGTAGTGGGATCAGACATTTTCAAAACACTGATTATCACTGATTGTGTCACAATTAACTGAAAATCGTGTTAGAAGAAAAGTTCACTTTTATTTCTTAACTGTTTCACAATGAATTAATAAAAATTTCTGAGTGAAGTCCTCAGTGTTTACCAGTCAATTTCGATTTTAAATATTCCCTCGGTGCAGCTAATCCCACCGCTGTCACCAATTTGTTACGTCCCTGGCGCTGTAGTAGAATTTAATTCTGTCGTAGCCTGACGCTGATTCGTTGGAGAGTGGAATTCGTTGCTGCCGTTGAATGGTTGAAACCATAACCGGGAGAACAAATAAGGTTTTGAAATTAAAACACAATTTGAACTGGTCACTTCATAAGTATATTCTTTGACACATTAAGATTAAGTTATAAATCTTTAATTGTTTTGCACTATATGCACTTAATCCATTAGGCACTATAAACAATGTAGTTAGTTGTTTAACAATTTGCAGTTCGCAATTAATTCTATAATTTATAAAAATCAGCAAGAGCCGAACGCGACGACGCGCTTCGCGTTTAACAATTTAAACTTTCTATTTTCGGATTTGATCAAATCACATAGTCTCGAAATTAATCTAAGTCCAATTTATCAAATTGACTGTCGCAGGTTTAAAGTAATAATTGCGGTTCGGAGATACAAAAATCTGACGTTTTTCTGCTGTGCGCGCCTTTTTATCAACTATGTTTTGGGCGGAGTAATTCCCCTACTCTAGGCCCCCAGCCAATCAAATTGCTGACGTCATAGAGTTTTATGTCCATTTTACCAATTAGAAAGTAGGTCATGTGGCTCCACCTACTAGATATAAGTCGCAAAATGAGTCATTCGATGATTGACATTTATAAACAGTGATAGTCCAAAGTCCTTACTTATTGCGTTTTACATTCGTCTCGTTGGCGCCATAATGTCATTAAGGATACTAAAAATAGTACAATGACTCATCTTTTGGTCTAAAATAGCGATGACCTAACCTTGCATCTATTCTTAAGTATAGTATTTATTTTGCTTTAAGACAGAGAGAGTTATTGCTTTTGATTCAAAATTTCTCACTTTGTTGCCATCTTATAACATTTATATAACTTTATTCTGCCTTCATAATATTACGTTAAACCGCAAACTAACTTGAATTCTCCCGCTAAATCTGCCATCTTTAGTCATGCGCGATAGAATTTTAGTTCCCAAATTTTGCACTCTATCACACCTATCTTCCCTCTACGGCAGGGATGGGCACGTATTTCATCACGCACATTACATGGTTTTCGACATGTATATGGCTACGTATATTACGTCCTTAGTTTTCTACAAATGTATTTTACATTTGATCACGTGACCATGTGAGCGAGATTTTTGAATTCGTTATTCCAAAAATACTCCATTGCCTTACAGAAACAAATAATATTGAGCCGCTTATGTATTATAAGTAGAAAACCTCGAGTAACATGTCACAATCCATCTCTGCTCTACGGTTACTAGAGCAGGTTACTAGAGGTTATTATTGTAAGAATGTTCTTGCTGTGGCGTCAAAAATTGGTGACAGGTTTAACATTTTTTATTGTATAAATTTAATTATTGTTATCAAAATAAAATAAATTACTTTGTTAAAATTAACAAAAAAAGATCGAGTTTTTATTCCATTTGTTTGAAACATATTGTTAGGTATGGACAAACTTTTATGCATTCAAATAAATTTCGTACCTATATATATGAATGAAAATTTCAGCTTTATAATTTGCTTAAGAAATATGAGTAAAAGAAACATATGAGGATATCTATTCATTTTTGCAGAATTACAAGGACGTCTTCCACCATCCGATTGACAAGCGCAGGATTCAATTATGTGGCCGTCTATCTAAAAATTTAAATAAATTTGTCAACATTTATTTTGAATTTTACATTTTAATTAAAAATTTTTTTTTTTTTTTTTTGTCTCAAAAATGTTGATTCTGCGCAATCAAAAAGCTTTGATTGATCAAATTTGTGCATATTAAAAAAGGAATATACTTATTAAGTCCCTATTTTTTTTCGGTGAAATGCAATGATAATATTTTTAACTAAAAATTTGTTCTTACCTCCTGCGTATAACAACTTGATGAAATCGCAGTGGTTTTGTCTTCTATCATTTTTCCACAAAAGTGTGTACTGTTTATTACTAGAATATCATTCAAGATTTAATTATGCATAATTTATTTATATATGAAACTAAAAATGATCTAATCAATATATTACATTTTTGTCAAGCCCAGAAATAAACTTTTCATATTTACCAGCGTTATTATACGCATAAGTGTGCTTTATACACACATAACCGGGTCTTAGAGGACAAGAAGCTTCCAAACGATGTTCTTTCCATATATAAGCTAAATCTGGAGGAGTTGAATCGTCTAAAAAACATTTACTAATTAATTATTCAATATATTACGTGAACATAACTTAATAACGTTACAATTAAAATCGTCCCACTTTGACTCAAATTGTTAAGAAAGCATGCCTCATTGTGTATGTGTATTATTTGTGACCTGAACAAATGTTTAATATCACGTGCCAAACATTTTTTTAACATTAAAAAAATGTATATTTAAAAAAAATATTAAAGGGGATAAAATGGCGACCTTTTTTCTTATCGATAATTCCTTCATTTTCAAATTTTTTAAATTTCTTTTGTAGATTTCGATACAATCAAAAACGCTCTGCCAAAATCAAAAGGGAAATGTTAATGGAGTTCTTCGTTTTGAAAAGTACAAGATTTTCAAGAAAAAATGTCCCTTTAAAAAAACATGTTCTGCACCCGATCTTAAAACATTCTTTAGGCAACGAAGAGCACATGCACTAAGTTTAATGCCAAATTTAGGCTTTCCGCTGCTACTAAGTTAAAAATTAAACGTTTATATAAAATAAAACATTTATATAAAAATGTGAATGGTTCAAAAAATTAAATCAAATACTTGTAACGATAAAGGGACTGAAACAGGGATTATGGATGAGCTTTGAACAGTTGGTTTTGATTTTGTCGGCATCATCTTGCATTGGACCCAGCCACGTGAATTTGAAACAATAAGCTGTTAGATCTTTATCTTCATTTTCAACGCCTTAAAAAAAGAAAAATGGATCTTTCCTAGTTATTTTAAAACTATTATTAAATTTGAACAAAGTTTTATTTTTTGATAAATTTGTATTACCTAAGACGTAATGATAAAGGCCGAAAAATATAAACCAGAATTTAAATAATTTCATTTTCACTACATCGTGTAGATACACTTTCGATACTAACTGAATATTATCGTTGACGGTCAATCGAGTGATAAGGATTATCTACCATAATCTGCAGATTTTGCTTATATAGATTGTACATTTTCATTTTTAAGACAGATAATGCCAAGTGACGCATCATTCTCAATAATCCAGCGTAAGTTGTAGGTACCTGAAAAAATGATTGAGTAAATAAATCGAGAGGTGTAAGATCACTTTCGGAATTTTGAATATTCGAATTTGGGCTGACTCAAATTGGCATATTTTAAATTATTTCATGTGATGTTCAATATTTTTATTTTTTTTTTTCATTTCAAATTGAAAAATTTTGAACAAATTTTTTAAATCATGCAATACACGATGTATAATTTTATGTTTGCATTGAAATTAATTTAATTTTAAATCTAAAAATTAAGAATGTTTTAATGTAACTTTTGTAAGTTTCAAATGCTTTACATTTGAAATAGTTTTATTTTTAAATCTTGTAAAATGTAAGTATTTTACATAATAAAAATTTTAACGTTTTAAGAGGAAGGTATTATAACACCCGAATTTTTAACGACCTTAAATATTGACTTTAGAAAGTATCCTATTCTTTCCACGCTTTTTTGTCAATTTACAAAGCTTGAAGTTTAAAATTGTCCATTCTTGAAGTCATAAAATTTCAGATTGTTCCTTCTTTTAAACTTTCAATTAAAAATCGATCAATTTTGAATGTTTCAATTAAAAAATATATAAAAAATTGTAACTCTGAATATTATGTGGATTCAGTTGAAATGATTTGCAGTTGATGTTGAATTGTTAATAAGATAAGAGTAAATAAATTTCGAAACCAATTATTAAAATATGCAAAGTTTATTAAACGAATTGAAAGTATTAATGACATATGGAGAGGGGGGAGGGGGAGGGAGAGAGATGAAAATGACAATCTTAGGTACAGAAATATAAACTTTTTCTTTCTTTTCCTTCTGCTTTCTTAAAAGTGAATTTAAAAACTAAAATTCGTCGTGTCTCGCTAAAGCTTGACCGAAGTCCGTCGCCTGCGATCCAACAAAAATATCGTATTTTTCTAAAATTTCATCTTTTGTAAGTTTCTGATCTGCATCGATGTCTGCTTCGTAAATCAAATGACGAGCTTCCGCCTCTGCGTGATCAAAATCGGGGGGAATAATCCAGTTCTTCACCTGAAGGAAAAACGGATTAGTTTTGTTTATTTTATTTTTCTAAAACGAAAAGTCATTTGAAGTTGATCTGTTTTAAAATGAAGTTTCTTATCATATTTTGAATTTAATTTATTTGAAACTGAATACTTTTATTCTTCTAAGTTTTTATAATTCGAAACGAAGAACTTTTTATTCTAGAATCAGGAAAATATATTAAAAATGTACTCACCTCCTCGCTGTCGAGAAACCCGTCACCGTTTTTATCCCGGTAGGAAGAAAACTGTTCCTTTTCATTCTTCACCCATTCTGGCTCTTCCTCTGCTTCTCCATCACTTGTGTACATATCGCCTACAAAATAATTAAAAAGAATATTGCGTACAATTTTTTCAGTCTCTCGAATCTGGAACTGGAATATATTTGAATTCGATGCCTTTCAAAATAGACAAACTTCAAATAAAAGGTATTTAAAAGTTTAAATGGAAGCTAAAAACTTTGCACTAGTTTGTTTTGAGGCCTTCAGACATAAACAATTTCAGTTAGAATTGTAAAATTACAAACTTGAAATGTTCAATATGAAACGACATTTCAACTTGAAATGATTCTGATTCTATAAGGTGAAATTGAACAAAATTCAATATTGTACAATTAAAAATGAATGCTTTCAAAATTGAATAATTCTAAATTTAGTAAATAATAATATAATAAGCCAAATAATTTTGAATATTTAAATATAAAATTTATTTTTCAATGCTTTTAACTCAAAACTAGATTTAATATGAAACGCGAAGCAGTATAAGGAGACACTTTTAACTTTTTAAATGTTCAAATTATTAAAATTTGAACGCGTAAGTTTTTGAACATTTCCAGACTAAAGTTGTTAAACGCGTCTAATAGAAAATAATATTGTAGAGTCTGATAGATTCAATGCAAAGTTTTAAAATTTCAATCTATTAATTTCAAAATATTTCGTTTTATAATGTTTCAGTGTAATTATGCAATTGAGACCGTTTTCAACTTAAAGTTGTCCAATTTTTAATCGTTGAATTTAAATTTGTTTGATTTGGAATATTTTAAATTTAAAGGTGTCAAACTATTAAAGCTTCTAATTTAAAACAAAATTATATAACAATTAAAAATTGTTCAAAATCAGATGCTATTAATTTGAAGCAATTATCTTATTTATAAAGTTTCAATATAAAATTATTCACTATTAAACATTTTCAAATCATTGAATTATGAGGCTTTAATTTTGAAATTGAATAATTTTAAACGAGTTCAATTTGAAACGAAATAATTTTGAATGTTTCAAACTAAAATTATTAAATTATAAAGGCTTTCATTTTCAATAAAGCATTATTAAATTTTTAACGCATTATAAATAAAATTTTATCAACATAAAAATATTAAATTTTGAACGCTTCAAAACTTAAAATTAACTAACTATTAAGGCTTTCCATTTAAAATCATAAATTTTTTAACACTTCAGTTCACAATTGTTTTATTTGGAACGTTTTGAAATTAAAATTGTTTAAATTAATAAAGCTTCTAGTTTGATGTATGTAAAATTTGAAACTCTTCATGGTTCCACGATTTCGAATTGTTCAATTTGACACTTCAACCTTACAATTGATCAACAATTAAATCTTATGATTTTTTGAAATCGAACAATACTGAGCGTTTAATTAAATATAATGCTCAATTTTAGGCGCTTTAAAAATAGTTCATTATAAAATTTTACACATTACGAACATCAAGCTTAAAACTGTTAAATTTAACATTTTAAATTCATTTTGGTTCAACTCCTAACGTTTCAAACAGTAATACTTCTTAAAAGTTTTCTATTTGAAATTGTTCAATTTTTCAACACTTTATTTAAAATTATTGCTGGAAACAAATTTGACATCGAAGAATGTAAAATTGTTCTAACTGGAAGAAATGTGGAGAAAATAAAAATAAAAGGAGGTAACTACGAACAAAGTTTTAGGAATTATCGAAACGAAAATAAAAAATTCAACATGTAAGGTATAAAAAGTGTAATGTGGTACCTATATATTCAATAAGAGAAATTTTGCCATCTTCGTCTTTATCGATATCTTCCATTGTTTCCAAAACGACAACATCTCTCATATGCTCCTGTTCCTCCGGATGGAGAAAAGCGGCGAATTCCTCTTTGCTTAAGGCATCATCGCCATCCTGATCAGCAACCGACCACCTTTTGCGGTCTCGCTTCAGCATAACGGCATAAGAGAAACCCTCGTTATCAGTTTTGTCAGCTTCGTGATCTTTTTCCTCCATGAAGCCGTAAACTAGACTTTTGTATTCTTTCCAATGAAGTTTTTCCTTTTCGTCGGGGTTGTGGGACTTCCAATGCCGATCGATGTCATCTCGAATGTACCGCTGTTGAGTGTACTTAATCCAGTCTTTAAGTTCCTCTTGGTTAACGAAACCGTCTTTGTCTTTGTCAATTTTGTTGACTATTAAGCCTAGCCTTCGAGTACTTTCCTCCGGAGAAAGCTGGTCAAATGTTTTTGCATCTTCACCGAGGAAGGCCTCGTGGTCATATTCGGGGTTGTGATGGGAATTTACGTAATGCTCTTGATCACTAAGGTCCTGAAAAAAAAAGTTTCTTTTATTTAAAGTTAGATACAGCTTATTCAAGTTTATTCATATTAATTTTGCGGGCAGACAATTAAGGCTTTTAAGAAACACAAAATATTATATATATATATATATATCCATAGGTAAATTTAAACGGTTGCCCCTATTCAAAAAATCCTCGTGTTATTTTCGGATGAGGATTATTTCAATAGGGTGTGTTCCTTTTGTATTTTTTTTTTAATTTTCTGGCATATTCCTTAGACAGTTTTAAAATGCTTAAGAATAAAAAGGTGTCTTTTGGACTATCTAGCAAAAAATGTTTTCCCGAAAAAAGCTTAAACCATGGCACAATAATTAAAAAATATAATTCATTTTTTCAATAAGTAAACTCACATTTTTCTCCACAAAATGCTAAATTATTTTGCCTGGAAAATATTTTTAAAAAATTGATGTAATTGAAAGTGTTTTTTGGAAAGGTTGCTCATTAAAATCATTCAATCTACTAAAAAGAAACACACAATTTGGAACGAAGCTTTTCAAAAGAAAACGTATTTTTATTTTTAAATAATGATTTTTAACATTTTTCCCTGAGATTGATGTTTTTGACTTTTTTTAGATTGTCAACAAATTGTAGGTTATGTTTTTCTTCAAAATCACATTGCACACATTAAAATTCAATAAATAACAACATTAAAATAAAAGAATTCATTTTCCAATCTCTCTCTCTCTCTGAAGTTGAAATAATTCCTTTAAAAATCCGTTTTTTTTTTCAATGTCAAACCTTATCGATGATTCTCTGCTTTAGATCGTCTTCCGGTCTTGGAACCGCCTCTGCAATCACAATTGCCAGTAAAATCTCCATAAATATTAATCGACGCATCTTCTTCAAGTAAAATGATTATAAATTGAAAGAAAAACAAAAATGAGAGGGGAGAATGAACGGAAACTTTTTCCGGCGATGAAACACGAGCACGAGATTCGTTCAGTCAGCGGTGAAAGTTGCAATTAAATGCGAATTTTTTATCCCGCAAAATGTCAGACTGTATTTTTATATGAGTCAAATACTCGGAGCCGAGGAGACAAGTTATTTCTTGGCAGTGCCAAGCACTTCTTTAGATTCCACATCATCCAATCTCACGCTCTTTCGGCTTGCCCCACACCACCACCTTCACCCCTCTGCACCCCTTCTCGTCATCATACCACGTGGGACTTAATGCATTGGTCGTCGTTCTACGCCTGCAGAGTGTTCTACGTCTGCCTGCGTCTGCCTACGTCCCCCGGAATAATGATATGTGAGGTATTTCTAAATATAGACTGTTTCGAGAATAGAATATATTCATTGGTGAGACGAAAAATCATTTTTTTCGAAAATGGATATCAAATGTTTGAAAAAAATGTATATAAGCGTATAATACAGCAAAATTTTGGAATTAGAAAAATTATTTTTAAACAAGTACAACTCTAAATTAGTTAACATTTTTTTAATCTTTGATTTCTGGGGAAATTAATGTTGAATAGGTATAAGAAAATTAAGAAAAGAAGTAATAATTTTGTGCAGATGAGAGTATAAAGAGTATTATAATACATAATATACTGCTCTCTCCTAGTTTTTGGAATATTGTTTGAAATCATTATTTTTTAATTCAGCAAAGTTGCTACATAAGAAGCAGCCTAGTGATCAACAAACCAGTTTTTATTTTTTATTTTCCAAGCGCTCCAAATTTTTTTTTAAGTACAAAAAATTATGTTTATATACGTTTTTCTACTTTCAAAAAAGGGAGCTTCCATAAAGGATGTCACAGTTTTTTGGCGAATTTGCGAACCCCTTCCCCAACCCATTGTGTCAGTGGGGTGTCAATGTCCTCGGTCACAATTTAGCTCCCCCCCCCCCCTAAAACTGTGACATCTTTTATGGAAGCTCCCAAAGCAAAGATAATTATAATATTTTTGCCCAAAGTGATTTTTCCATTCACTTTTTGATATTTTTCTAGAAAGACAAGAACAATTACTTTTAAACCCAATACTCTCTATATATACATAAATAAATTGAATGAAATATAAATAAATCAACTTCTATATATTAAAATAAAGAATTAAAGAATCATCAAATTAATTTTGTCTAATTTTGAAACCATTTTTTTTGAAAACATTAACTTTTAGACTAGTTTTGACTAAAAATATTATAAAAAGCGAAAAACATTTAGTTTAGTGTAACGACATTTTTATGGACAAAAGTAATTTTTCAAAATTATCTATACCAATTAGTTTTATACATATTTTTTAGAAAAATTATATTTTTTCTACTATCATTTAAAAGGATTTTAGTTAGACCTTTCACCGCTCATAAAAGTAGCGCTCTAACGAAGGGTGTGCGGGGTGTGCATATATACATATATGGTACTGGGAGAAAATTCTATCGTTTTGTTCCCGTTATTTTTTCATTAAAAACAAATCTAGAAATCACCAATTTCTTTCCAGGTTGAAGTATCGAAAAGGTAAGAATCCCACGTTTGTTTAAAACTTTTGCTTTCAATGTATTATATCAATCATATCGCTTTAAATAATGTATCAAGTAAAATAACCTAAAATACAAAGTGACAGGTCCAGAAACGATGTTGACAAACGTAAATTTGTAATTGAATTCTACATTTCCCCAACTTCTGTTTAGTATTTTCAAAAGCTTATATTTCTTGTATCAGTTTTTAGTCCTTTACAAATATGCACCTCATCGTGTCGCATAATGTCCATAACCTTAATTAGAATATATTTGTCAGATACATCTTTCCGCGATTGTGATACAACGAAACCAAGGAAGCATAATGATAATTTGTTGTACAGTTTTTATTAAATGAAATAAGTGTATTTATTTTGCGAATTTTCATGCATTTCAAGTAAAGTTTTAAAGAAATAATGAGAATTCATTGTAACGATATTCTTTAGTTCAGTGGGTAAATTAAAAAAAATATCTGACATATGGAATTTGGAAATTTACAAATTGGAAACATTCGCGAATAAATAATTATATTTCAGACAAATTCAATTTCAAATCATGCAAAAGTTCAAGAAAAGTCTAGGCCATGATGTCAGAAAGATTTGGTATTTGGATATATCATTCTCGAGTAAAAATTAAGAGACACGTATTTCACCCATTGACAAGAAAAATTTATTTGATAGAGGATTTTATTTTTTTCTTCGACGTGAGAACTCTTTCGCATTATTAAAAAAAGGTAATTTTTGACAAATGACAAAATGGCGGCATTTTTTTTTAATTCATGAAACTTTATTTTCTCAAAAACTCCAGTTTTTTTAATTTTCTTTTTTATAGATAGAATATAATATGTACTATCAGGTATATTTCCTGAGCTTTGTTCCTTGTAAACTACTGCTTCATATTGTAAAAAATATTTTTGAAAAAAAATTATGATTTCCAAAATCACTAACCAAAAGGGGAATATGTGAAAAGGATATTGGTTACAATTAAAAATAATAAAAATATTATGCACTTTTTCGTTACTGGGCACCGCGCCAACTAACCCTTACCCAGGAAAAAAGATGGAAAATATTTGAATCGGAGAATTCAAGAATGCCAATTCACGCAAATTGCGGTCTATCGTTTTATAAAATTTTTAACCGGTCTCATAAATTTCATCATTTTAATCGATCACCAAAAAGCCACTGCTGATTCAGGCAAATTTCGTTGAAATATTTTTCTTTTTTGTAAACGGAGCCATCGGAAGTCGGAACGACATTTACCGGCTGAGTTTCTTATATTTCAGACAACTGTGACAGTAAATGTTTCGATTAAAAAACTGAAAAATAAGTCAATGAGATTTGCCTGAATTAGTGTTGCCTGTATGGTTTCTGATAGCAAATATTAAAATTCGCGTGAATTGGCATTCTTAACTTCTACGACTCAAATACTTTCCATTCAATCGATTCTTGATCCCTGGGCAGTTGAAATACAGCGTCTCCTTCGCAGTTTTCATCTCATTCATTATTTTGTATTGGTTATTCTTTTGTTTCTATCTTGAAACTATTTATTTATATTTTTCAAGTAGGTACTTTTTATTTTAAGTTTTAACTTAACTACAGTAAGGATAATAAATTATTTAAAAAATTACCTCCGTTCAAACTCGAACAATATTTATTGTTTCCATTCGTTGATTTTTCTTTACGAAAAGTAACTGCGTGAAAAATACAAATCTATTTAAGATAGAAACAAAAAAATAACCAGTAGAAAATAATTAATGAGATGAAAACTCTGCGAGGATGAGGCTATATGCAGAGATGAGGTCTCTGCTACATGATTATATTGTAACTGAATCACAACATGAAGCAATGGTTTACCAAAAACGAAACTCACGGTATATACAGTACATATTACAATAATCTATCTCTAAAATAATTAAAATTCTCAAAAGTAGGGCTTTGGAGAAAAAAAAGTTTCAAAAATTTTAGAAAAACTGCCGTTACGATATAAACAAAGGAAATTCCAAATACCTTTGCTCGTTCGAAAAATACTGCATTTTGAAAAAAATCTGTCATTTTTTGAGAATTCTCATGTAATTTTTAAATGATTGATACGTGCCCCCATTTTCTAAATTTAAGTTAGGTAACTCTTATTTTTTGTAAGAAAACTGTTTTTTTTTTAATTACTTTTGGAGGTTATGTTTCTCACATACCTAATCAATCTCGATTATGCTCTAACTCAATAATTTAATAAAGATATTATCTAAGAAGTTAACTCAAATATATTGTTTATGAATCTACTATAATTCAATGTCTACGAGATATTGTTACAGCGTTGAAAAAGTCTTACATTAGTACTAAGTCGAAACATAGATCCTCGGTGCACATTGGGCTGAATCGGGAATTTACTATTCAAAATCACCTGCAGCCCACAATTCTCAACCGATTTTCAATTTTTTTGATTAGAAGTGATCAGCGATAGTTGCACAAGAGTGTCTATGTATTCGATTTTTTAATTTTTGTTATTCTCTATTTTTTATATAAATAAACAAGGAGCGAAAATGAGACATTTTTTAGTTATTATTTTTTATCTTCAAATAAATAACTTAATTAAGCCCATTTTTGACGAAAATGAATGACGAAGTATCCAAAGAATATAAATAATTTACAGGATATCGAATCTAATTGT
>JAABKJ010006407.1:0-22006 GCA_011634705.1 Andricus grossulariae
AAGAACAAATTGTATTGTCAATGTCCAATGGTGACGTCTTTGCAATATTGGTAAAAGCACCAAATAGTCAAACGTTTTTTCGTGGAATATTTAAACCTGTTGATAATAAGCAGATAAAAAAGCGGGTGAAAATGAACATGTACAGCGATGTGGTTAAAAAATTGACCCCAGAAGAAATCGCGGAATGTCCAATAGGTAAAAATAACGGAATCACAAAGTTTTTTAGAATAACACAACAATTACGTGGGTTAAACAGGAGTTTTCACACCGTTCATAAGATTTAAGAACTCGGTCAGTCTTTATGCTTGCTTCACTTTTATGCACAGACCTTTATAAATTAGGAATTGAAAAATTAATGACGATAACAGCCCAAAAGACGAAATCGAGGGATATAATCTTGAAGCCTATAAATTTGTTTGGAATAAAGAAAATAAATGTTTTCATGAATGAAAATAATTCTGTCTTAATTTATTTGAAACTCATAGTGTGTATTATATTTTAATCTTGAGTGGGCATAGTTTTTAATCGTATAAGACATATGAAATCCGAGAGAAAATGTGGATCGAGACAAGTTGGGACACGTGGGCTTCGTTCCTGATTGGTAGGAAGACAAAAGTCCTTCTTAGCGCGCACATTTATATTTAAATTCATTTTCTTCTTTCTTTTAAAACAAATATTTAATAGTGAATTGCTGTAAAACCATTTTAAATTATTCAAAGCTTGACTTACGGTATTCTGCAACATTTCTGTTTAAATAAAAAAGATGTTACTGTGATTGAGAAATTTTTAAATCATAAGGATGTTGCAATCATATTCTAACATTCACTTTATACATTTTACTTATTCAGTATCAGAACTAAATATCTTTTGGCTGTATAATACATCTATAAAGAGAAATAAGTATCATCATAGAGCGAAAAAGTATATGTTCAAATTTTGTGATGACTTCCGTATTCCGGCTGGCCCTAGTCGATTGTTGGGGGTTTACGTGTTCTAACTCTCCCTAGCGGATGTCTAGACTATATAAGATTTTCACATTGTTATATCTGAAATACCATATTCGAATTTCCAACTGTAGATGGACCTCATCCAGTTGTCATATTCTCACCTTTTTTTTGAGCTAGAGTAAGAATCAATTTAAAATCATTTTTAAAATATACTTTACAAAAATTTTTTATTCTTTACTAAGGTGGCTTAGTGTTCCGAATCTGAGCATCTAATTGATTTTCTCACAGGGATCGCTCCGTCCAGCCGATTCCACCAACCGTGATTAAATTTTAATCCTCAATTAACTTTATTTAATCAGTACATTGCGTTTCACCATCTTTTAAACCATGATTAAAGTAGTCTAATCGCTGTTCAACTTAATCAGCCATTTTTGTCCGGTTAGCGACTTAACCAGCGATTAACCGGGCTCAACGTAACCTCAAAGTTCAGTTAGAGTGCAGTGCGACAGTATATATGGCTCAAAATGAAATATGTTTTAAAAATATTATTTTTCCTTTTCTTTTCGCTTAAGAAAACACCGCTTCACTATTTGATATTCATAAATTGATTCATGTTATTTTGGAGACGCTTCAGCAAAGCAAGTAAGCAACGCGTAATTTGTGACGTCAGAGGCCGATTTAATTGGTTTGGTGTGCCAGAGATGGCGCGCAAACACACGTTTCGTGACTTAGCCAATCAAAATCGCAGTTACAACAGAAATACGCAGAAACTAGACTTTATTGCGAACAGGGTATACGGTTAGTTAACCATAGGTTAAAAATTCATGGTGGAACGTTTGGCAAGTTAATCATGATTAAGTCGCTGATTAAAAAATAATCATGATTAGTTAACCATGGATTTAATCAGAGATGGTGGAATCGGCCCTTAGTGTGGTCAGTGTCGCTTTGAGATTGTCAACTTCCATATCTATTTCCTCGAAATTGGATCATGTTTGTTCTTCGAATATGGTTATTTGGATTTTACAGAATGTTTTTTCGTTCTCCTAAAAATGCAGGTCCATTGAACTAGTACCTCCACAATTGAGTTTCAAGATTCTTAATATCTCAGAATTGTAGGCTTTTTTGGGCACCAATTAAAATTTGTGGGCTTCTTCACTTAAAAAAAATCAATTTTCTCGTGGAGGTACTAGCTTACATAAAACTAGCACCTTCACTTCCTAAAATCACAAAATAATAAAAATTTAATTCCACTAGAATTTCGGGCGTTTCTTGGGTCTTGAAAATCGTATTTGTATTTTTTACAAATTTAATCCCGGCATATTTCTGGGCTTTTTTTGTTCGTAAATGCTAACTCCGATTTTTGGACTTCAACTCTCGACGTTAAAAATCAACCCCTTTGTACCACGTAAATATGACTTTGTCAAAAAATAATCTTTTTGAGAATTTTACAGTCATGGTGTGCCTGAACCAACTTTAAATGCATGGTCATAGCACATCCAATTTTTCTGTTGGGTTCGATTAAGGGGCTAAGAAATAGTGTGCAAAAAAATTTAAGTCAAATCCCGCCAGCCATTTTTGAGAAAAGTGTTTTTTATGAGTTGAAAATAAAAATTTTCGGAAAAAAGTGATGCGTTTTCATTGTCTTCACTTTATTCAACGAAATATGGTAAATAAACATAATATCAGTCCATATCAATACTGAAACAAAAAATTATTTATTTTTACAAATTTCGGGGATTATATTCTTGTACAGCTTTTAGTAAGTTACTTAGGCAATGAGGATGTGTGCTCGAAACTTTATATTTAGCACATTTCGTTTTAAAATCCGAATGGACAGATTCCATGGCCCGTTCATTGTAAAATCCAAGGCCTTTTTCAACTTCACGACAAAAATCAGGGATATGAAGAAAAAAACGCATGAACTTTAGGTGTAATTGAAATTTCCAAATCACGGTAACATCGCAAGAAGTTTTCCTTGCACACCGTGTACTGCATCAAAAGGCGAATTAAACGCGTGTGGGGAATACAGAACTGTTGGAAATTGTAAGGAATTTTTTTTTGCATGTCAAGACAGTAGAAGAAAAACATCTTCTGCGATGAAGTATAACAATTGTACAAATCCTCGTGTAATTTTCCCAGGAAGCCCTAACACAGTAATATTAGAAATAATTCCACCGCCAGAACTACATCTGATGTTCGGAGTTGTGAACAAAATGTATAAACACATGCTGACTCAATTCGAAGATGAGAGTCTCTAATGGGCTAGGATGTGTAATGTTACTCGCGAGTTTGTACATGGGAGTCCAGCGTGCGCATGTAATTCTTGCAAAATGCTGTTAGAAAAAAATCGACTTATTGCGTGGAATATGTATCATTGGTTGTTTAAAATATGTAAGGTGTATTAAGGCTTTTCAATCCGTCGTTGATTCTTGTTTTTCTTCAACATTAATCCCGAAATATACAGATTATATATCTGAGTTTCAGCGAAGTTACTGTGATTTGGAAATTTCAATTTCATCTAAAGTTCACGCGGTTTTTTTCATGTCCCTGATTTTTGTCGTAAAGTTGGAAAAATGCCTTGGATTTTACAGTGAGCTGGCCATGGAATCTGTCCATTCGGATTTCAAAACGAAGTGGGCTAAATATAAAGTTTCGAGAACACACCCTCATTACCCAAGCAAGTTACTAAAAGCTATACAAGAATACAATGCCCGAAATTTTTAAACATAAATTATTTTTTGTTTCAGTATTGATATGGACTAATATTATGTTTATTCACCATATTTCGTTAAATAAAGTGAATACAATGAAAACGCATCACATTTTTTTGAAAATTTTTATTTTTAACCCATAAAAAAAAACACTTTTCTCAAAAACAGTTCGAGGGATTTGAGTCAATTTTATTTGCATACTATTCCTAAGCCCCTTATTCGAACCCAATAAAAAAATTGGATGTGCTACGACCTTGCATTCAAAGTTGGTTCAGGCACACCGTGCATAGAAAGACACAATGCGGCTCTAAAAGTGTTATATTACTATCTTCGGCACTTCTATAAAGTTAATCTAATTATTGTCTTGCCATATGCCTAGAGGGAACTCTAGTCTGTTGTGGAGAATGATCGGTGTAAGATCTACTGGGATTTCTCATTCTCCGCCACTCAACGTATCAGTGTTACAATGCCTGATATTGTCCTAAAAGATCTGAAGACGAAGATAATTTACGTGATTGAATTCTCGGCACCAGCCGGTGGTAATATCACGGCAAAGGAGGAAGAAAAACGAGTGAAATATGAAGAACTTCTGTTCGAGCTGAGCAGGCTGTGCCAAGGCTACAAAATCCATATTGTTGTTCTCATAATCGGCTACCTTGGAGGTATGAAAGCTTCATGTCTTAGCCAACTCAACGAGATTCCGACTTGACGGCGTCAGGCTCAGTCCATCATGAACCAGATGCAAAAGGCTGTTCTTCTGGAATCACTTCATCTGTTCCGTGAACACTGTTCCGCATAACATTCTACATAGATTAGTAGGTGTAAAAGAGTATCCAGAGGTGAAACCTTAATCTACAACTGTGCCGCCTGCCGCGTAGGCTCAACCGTGGCTAGAGAGCAGGCTCCAAGGAACATTGTTGTACGAAGTCTCTTGCGTAAATTTCCCGCTCTTGCTTACCGTCTAGGAAAGAAGGAGCAGGAGTGGATGACCTACACGTTCCAGTTGCGTCGGGACTGTTTGCTTTAAGGTACCATGATCGTAGCTTCTAGAGCCTATAAATTATCAAGATAATTATAGATTCCAAAGGAACCCACGATTTATTAATGATTATAATAAAGGGTATAGAAATCAAAACCCAGCGGGCCAATTATAAAATGCAATTAGTCACCTGTTAGGAAACAGGCAGACAGAATCAAATAAACACAATCCGCAAATACCAGCGCTTTTATATAATGCGGAAAAAAGCAGTAATTTAGGCGAAATTAAAGATTTTAAATCAGGAAATAAAAGTCAAAAGAAAAACAATGACAAAAGCAAACAAAATAAAGATAAGCAGAAAGGAGGTGAAGTAAATCTAAGAGCTCAGGATACCGTGGATCCAAATTCTGTTGATCAAAACTCAAATTGCAAAACACGTCAACTGATTAGATGCTACAATTGAGGGAAAATAGGCGATTTTTGACGTGAATGTTGGTATACTATAGATAAGGGAAACGTTTACGGTGACTATCAAACGCAAAAATTAGTCAAACAAACGGAACACCGCCCGAATATCTAGTCACATACACAAATGACACGGACGAAACAAGATTTCACTTAGTGACAGATTTTGAAGATCATAGATTTAGAGTGTTAGTTGACACAGTTGCAACTCACTCATACATTAGTGAAAAGCTCATAAAAACAGTAAAAGAACTAGAGATTGATATTAAGGAACCAATAAATGACACGTTAATGGTCTCAACTGGCCAAAAGCTAAAAAAAGTAGGCAAGGTCTTAATTCCAATTGAAATAGTTGATACAGAAAAATAGTTATTATTCAGACTTGTACCAGATTTAATATTGATAGGAATCATAGCTACTGATATGATAGAAAGATTAGGTTTGAAAATGGCTTATGAGAAAAAGATGGTGGTTACCAAAATTACAAAATATTAAGAATGCGATAGAAGCGAATTTGATTAAAATACAGGAACCGGTGATAGAACCCGTTCTGAAGGAATAGTACAATTGATCGAAGCACAAAAAGTACAATTATAAAACTCGATTAAAAGAAAAGCAATAGATCAGGGAATAGAATCGAAACCGAGACACTTAACCTCAACTTATGTATGAGGAAGTAGATAGACTTTTAGAGGAAAAAATTATAGAACCATCTAATGGTGAATGGTCGAACACTATAGTAATGATAAAGAAAACCTAATGGGAAATATAGATTTTATTTGATTTTGGTAAAGTTAATAAAATAACTAAGAAAGATTTTACTCAATTCCTATAATGTCAGAAATATTGGATGCATTGAAATCAGCAAAATACATGTCAAAAATAGATCCCTGTTCAGCATATCATCAGATACGGTTGGACAAAGAATCTAAACCGATAATAACGTTTATACCCCCAGGCCTAATGAACAGAATAATAATACCTCAATTAAAACCACGTGTGTTTTGTTACCTCGATGACATAGTAATTGTATCAACAAATTTTAAAGAACATTCAAAATATTTAAAAATCGTGTTAGATAAAATTAAGGACACAGGTTTAACGAGAGGATTGGATAAATGCAAATTTGGATATGCTGAAATAAAATATTTAGGATTTAAAGTTAATGATAACGGTTTACAAGTAGATGAGGAAAAAATTTCAAGTTGAAAGAGGTTTAAATTGAGCAGAACGCGAATATTCAGTTTCAAAAAAAGAGAGTTTAGCCGTATTCTGGGCAATTAGAAAATTTAGGCCATATTTGGAAGATTATTCTTCTGAAGTGATTACTGACCATATATCCTTAAAATGGCTGCATAATTTGAAAAAGCCTACAGGTCGATTAGCAAGATGGGCTCTGGAATTACTAGAATACACGGAAAAAAGTGGATCGTTAGAAGAGCTCTCTAAACCATTAGCTCTAACTATTTTAAATTGAACTGCAGCTTTTCGTCGGTGAATTTGGTTAAAATTACTATTTTGTGTTCAGGTAAGTTAAACTGAGTTTTTAGTAGAATAGGATGAATAATTCCAAATAGTAGGATGCAATGCACCACTTGGTAACCGTCATATTCAGCGAGAAAAAGAGTTACTATTCGTGTAGTAAGCCTTACTTCTGTATAGAGTAACTTCGCCGATTTCGCATTGTAGCGCATATATGTATATATATATATATATATATATATATACCAAAATGTACTTTATAACTAGAGAAAACTGTCCGACCTTGATTACTGCTTCTTGGAACTAATTTGTGTCTAAATTATTCTTTATCTTAAGGAACATTATCATAAAAGTTTGAAGACTAATTTGGAAAGTTTGAGGCAATATGGTTCAGAAAAGGTTTAAAAAAATGGGCAAAAGTTGTCTTTGTATATTCTAAAAAAATTTTGTTTAAAAATTTGTTTGGAATTAAAAAAGAAAGATCTTATCGTCAATTTTGCTTCAATCCTTACTAATTTTTATTATGAATCCAACATTTCGAAGTCATGGGTGCATATTTATAATATTAAGGTTTAACGATAAACTTTTCTGTTGTAACTGAGTGTGACTTTAAAAGCATACTTTATGCCTCCTAATGGCATCAGAGTCATATTTTAACATCTCTCGACTCATTTAGAGAATATGAAGATAGCTTTTGATCAAGATAGATAAGAACAGAATATAGGCATACCTTATGATTAACCTTGGTCTACATTTTCTGTATTTCGCGATTTTCATGAATTCCGATAATTCCATGAATTCTGGTAATTTCATGAATTTCGGTAATACCATGAATTCCGGTAATTTCATGAATTCCGGTGATTCCATCAATTCCTTGAATCTCATAAGTTCCATCAATTTAATCGATTCCCTTAATTCCATGAATTCTATGAATTCCTTCAATTCCATGAATTCCTTGAATTTCGTGAATTTCTCGAATTTCTTGAATTCCTTGCATTCCATACCTTTCCTGAATTTTACGAATTTCTTGAATTCCTTGAATTCTGCGAATTCCCTAAATTCCGTAAATTCCTTGAATGAGAACGTCGCTTATAATTTATTTACAGACAATCATGAAAATTGTTTCGCTTATTATTTGCCTGTCTTATTTGCTCAACATTTATTCCGAAACTTACATCTGGATTTTTTTCTCTTGTCCAACCCCCCTTTCCTATTTCCTGCTGCGTGATCGCACTGATCACTCGAATGTAACTTCGGCAATCTCCGACGCATCGCGCGGAGCTGCCGCGCTGATTGCTGATCTAAAATTTCGCGTCCAAATCTAATTTAGTGAAAGTTGATAATAATTCTTGTTTTTCTATTTTGAAGCAATGACTTGTAAAAACATTACATAATTGGTGGGTGTTACGTGGTCTATTCAAAAGTTTCAGAATACTCCTTTCTTATTGTATCGATTGAGTTGAAAATTTTTGATAATTGTGTTTTTCAATTAAAATTATCTACTTGTCACGTATGCTATTTCTATAGCCTTCTTCCAATTAATATATACAGTGGGGGAAGTGAAATTACTGAAATTAATCGAATCGTTTGAGTCTAAGAGAAAAATTGTTTTGACGACAGGGTTTTTCGAAAAAATAAAGTACTTCATTCGTAGTTCTACTACAGATGAAATCTTCCGTTAGGGGTTACAAGCACTTTCTTAAAGTTTTGTTTAAAAAAATTTCTTCTGTTTCCGCATCGTGGACATGGTCCAAAAGCCCGAAAGAAAGTTTTAACCCCTATCAGAACTACGAATCAAAAACTTTATTTTCGTCGATACACCCTAATGGGCGAGTTTCAGAAAAATCTTCGGATGAATGACCGATTAAAACTGGGTTTCGTGGAATATGCTGAGTTTCATAAAAAAAGAGCAATATCAAATCATGAAATAGCAAATTCCGAATGTTCCGCATTACCTATCCGACTCGCGAATCGATCCCTGCTGATGAAGGTTGTGGTGTGAGCAACCGGTTGGGAGAAAACTTGATTGAAAATGACGCCCGGTGCTTGACGATTCGATAATTAACGATGTAGGTAATTATTGGATAGTTCATAATCTGTGCCGTCGACCGAGGTGATTAAAGGCGAATAAAACGACGAAATTCGTTTGTGTGTGTACTTTTCAATGAAACTTCATTTCCTCAACTGTATTCTATTGCATAAATGTTTGTTGCTCTCGAAAATTTGCCTTTATAAGTTAGCTTTTGTTGAATGTAAATATGTGATAGGATGCTTGTACATTCAATTATTGTGCACATATAATTCGTGTATCGAGCCACGGTTAATTACGAATGAGATAATTGAGTTTTCCCTCCATCCCTATTCTCTGAAAGACCGAAACCACGACTCTTTAATGATGCAGAGTCCAAACTCTCTTAGAGGGCTTGTGGCCTGCTCAGTGGTGACCGATTTTACTACCTCTTTAGGAGTTAATAATTCTTGAAAGTATTAGAGGAATTAGGCTGAAGTGCTTGACAATTACAGGTCCAACATTTGCTTATTTTCAATTAACCTTAATTTTACTTTTTCCGCTTCAGCACCCATTAATCCTATAATATGCCCCGCTAGGGTTGCACTTATTTTCCAAAGTCAGCTGTTTTTACTCTTACCGCCTATTTTTGTTGAAAAGTCCGAAAGAATGGAAATTAAAAAGGCAACTTCTTTCTAATATGTGATTTAATCGCTAAAATATGGGGCCAACATAATTTATAATAGATTTCATGTAACGCATATATGATTTACGCTTTTTAATTGCCTTTATTATGTAAAATATCGTGTGCACCATGGAGACCAGCGTATTTTCATTTTCGCGTGTTTAGAATAATTGATCTATTTCTCGTTATTGCAAACTCACGCTCTGATGAAAAAACTGAGTTTGCCTCCTATGAGGTACAAAATATACTGTTATTGTTCAGAATACCTTAGAGAATAGGAATTACCAATATTTTTAAATATTATATAATTTAATTAATTAATTATTGAAAAAATACGTTAGTACCATATTTTCGCGCTTAATTCACAAATTAGGACGATGTTGCCCTTTTCCATGTTAAATCAATGGGAAACTTCAAATTGTTTTTAGGGCATGGATTAATAATAACTGATTTTGCTATTATTTTGAGATAATTTTTTTAGGAGATCGAGAAAAACCAGAGGCCAAGTGTTGAAAAAATCTGATTTAAGAAAAGGCCACCCTAATGCGTAGTAGTAACTAATCACGTTGTTTCATAAAGGGGTATAATCAAATCACAAGGTTCAGAAATTGTTCTGGACTGTAAGATGATAACAATATGCAAACAATTCCAGATACAGCAGATCAAAAACTGCTATTCCTTTCTTTGACCATTATAAATTTTCACTAAATATTTCAGAAAATTATCGCTAATGTAATCATTCTTACGGTCAGTATGAAGTCAAAATAAATTGAAAAAAAACATGTAAAAAATATATTTATTTTGTAAAAAAGAAATCCTCAACGTTTCGACCAACACTGCGGGTCTTTTTCTAGAGTCGATAAAACAAATCTATAATTTAGAAAAGGAAGGAATTTTGAAGTCACATAATTTATGTCCTCAATAAAGTACGAGTTTAGAAAAAATCAAAAATACAATAGTTATCGTCATACCTGAGTCAAAAAACATTGAAGTATTTTTAAAAAGCATAATGTATTATCGAAGGAGCTCTATTTAGAAACCTAAACAGAACCCTATGCAGCACTTTAAACTGCATCACTTAAAACTTCAGTACTTCAATTCATATCACTTCAATCTGCAGCACTTTCAACTACAGAATTTTAAACTGCAGCACTTTGCACTGGAGAACATTAATCTCCTGCACACCAAACTGCAACACTTTAAACTATAGCACTTCAAACTGCAGCGCTAGTAACTACAGAATTTTTAACTGCAACACTTTAAACTACTACAGTTTAAACTTCAGTTTTTTTAAGCGTAGCACTTTAAACTGCAGTACTTTAAATTGCCGCACTTTGAACTTCAGCGCTTGTGACGGTAGCACATCAATCTCTAGCCATTTTTACACTACAGCATTTTTGTATGTAGCACTCTCAATCGCCGAACTTGAAAATGCAGCACTTCAAACTATAGAACGTTAAACCGCAACAGATTCAACCTCAACACTTCTAACTGCAGCATTAAAAATCGCAGTAATATAAGCTACAACACATCAAACTGCCGCCCTTATAACCACATCAAATTAAACTGGAGTATTTCAAACTACAGAACTTCGCCTTTTAAACTATATGACTCTGAACTGCTGCACTTGAAACTGGAACCCTTCAAACTGCAGCACTTTAAACCGTAGCACTTCAAACTGCAGAACTTCAAACTGTAGCACGCTGAACTGCAGCATTTTGAGCTTTAGCACTTAGAATTTCAATGCTGTACACTGTAGAACTTTGAAATACAACAATTTTAAACCAAAGTACTTCAATCTTCGGCACTTTAAAGTACAGAATTTTGAACTGACACACTTTCAATGTAGCAAATCAAATTGCCGCACTTCAAATGTACGATGAACAAATCAAACTGCAGCAATTCATAAAGCATCACTTCTAACTATAGAGCGTTAAACTGCAGCAGCGTTAACTTTACCACTTCTAACTACAGCATTAAAAATTACAGCAGGATAAGCTACAATACATTAAACTGCCGCCCTTCAAACCACAGCAATTTAAGCTGCAGTATTCCAAACTGCAGAACTTCAAATTGAAGCCTTTTAAACTATACGAATTTAAACTGCTGCACTTGAAACTGCAGCCCTTCAAATTTCAGCACTTTATACTGTAGCACTTCAAACTACAGCACTTCAAAGTACAGAATTTTGAACTGACACACTTTCAATGTATATCAAATCAAATTGCCGGACTTTAAATGTAGCAAATCAAACTGCAGCAATTTAAAAAGCAGCACTTCTAACTATAGAACGTTAAACTGCTGCAGCTTCAACTTTAACACTTCTAACTGCAGCATTAAAAATCGCAGCAGTATAAGCTGCAACACATTAAAGTGCCACCCTTCAAACCACAGCAATTCAAGCTGTAGTATTCCAAACTGCAGAACTTCAAATTGCAGCCTTTTAAACTATAGGACTTTAAACTGCTGCACTTGAAACTGCAACCCTTTAAAATGCAGCACTTTATACTGTAGCACTTCAAACTGCAGCACTTTAAACTGTAGCACGCTGAACTATAGCATTTTAAGCTTTAGAACTTAAAAGTCCATTGCTGTACACTGTAGAACTTTCAAATACAACATTTTAAACTGCAGCACTTCAATCTTTAGCACTTTAAAGTACAGAATTTTGAACTGACACACTTCCAATGTATTAAATAAAATTGCCGCACTTTTAATGTAGCAAATCAAACTGCAGCAATTTAAAAAGCAGCACTTCTAACAGAAATCACTTAAACTGTCGTACTTCAAACTGCAGCACTGTACAATGTAGAGCATCAAATTGCAGCATTTTAAACTGCAGCACCTTAAACTACAGCACTTTTAACCGCAGAACTTCAATCTATAGAATTCAAAATTGCAGAATAAATCATTATTTATCGAATTAAAAAATAATTGTTAACAAATGCTAAGCGTTTGCACGATTATTTCAATTTCGGACGAAGGCATCGGTGTATTGAAATAAATTCATGTGCATTTCGTTGAAACAAGTTTTTTCTAATGTTTAAAGCTTTGCATTATTTGTATAAATCACATTGTTTTCAAAAATAACTCTTTCTTTTCTTTGAGTCAAGGACCTGATACTTTCAATCAATTTATATTTTGCCAAGATTGGTACATGCTTATTATAAAACATTGTCATACATGTAACGTAATGCTCAGGAATTTGTTTTAATATTATGAAAACCGAGTCGACGTGAAACCATCATGAAACCAAAAAAAAAGCTTTCTTGACAAAGAATGTTCAAAATCGACTTTTAAACGATGTTCGGAAATTGATATTACTTTTGAATCCTGTTTAATGCGGTTGTCAAAGAGTGTTGAACTCAATTGAAATAACTATAATACAATTCTTTATTTTATTATTTTATTTTAATTCTTTATTTTGTAATTTACTGAAATAATATGCTGGTACCTGTAGACCCCCGACAGCTCATATTAAATTATTTTTTGGTATTTCGAAATATATTTCTAATAGTGCGGTAATAAAAGAAGAATTCTTGTCTATGCCTAATTTTTTTATTCATCTCATTAGTTGCACATTATTGTTTGCTGTTTGATTTTCCTTAAATGTTCGTATGCGACATTGTGCTCATTATGATGGCTTATGGCATGGATGATGGATCTTCGTTCTTCTAACCTAGCAAGAAATGAAGACCAGCATTATTTTAGTTTGTTTTATGTGGACAAGAGGATAGATTGTAGCTTAGTTTTGAAATAACCCACTGGACAAGGAAGATCATGTTATCCCTGGTTAATGAGAAACTTGCGCCACGCTTCAGAGGAATATTTTGCATACGGAAATCCACTGTGTATTGCTATATCACCCTCTAATGGTTCATATGTTTGTGTATGACCTGATAATGTTAGAAAGATATAGTCATTAGTTAATTTAGAGGTAAAGAAACTTATTAGTCCAGAATTATTAAATTATACTAAGTTGTAAGTCTACTAATAATTGTCCAAGTAAATCAATTTTGATTTTTTTTTCTGATTCCCAAGAATTTTTTATTATTTCGAAAAACTTATATATATATATACTAATTTTAGAAGCAACGTCTGTTAATATTAACACTGCCTCTACACCCTTTAATCGAGTATACTATCAAACATCCTGAATGTGGATTCACAGAAAGATTTGTGGGAGGGGAGGCATCTCCTAATGCTCAGACTTCCCCCTCCACTTGAGAAACTGAAAATCATCATTCGAATCTGGATCTTGGACAAGGTTGAGATAAGAATGTACACCCCAAGCATAAATAGCCCCATATGTCCCTATTTCAATCAGGGCAGTAGTAAGAATCTCACTAGAATAAGTTGGGACCTGATTATGTTAAAAAGACCGAAAAGTTCTTGTCAGGGTCTACTCAGACTTTGGTCAGCATACCCTGGATGATCTTTTTGATGATAGTTTTGCATACTATATATTGCAGTGCCATCTTCAGAAGTTTGTATTCACTAAATTATAAACAGAGACTGGCAAAAACATATTTAAAGAACAAGTCCGACCTTCCTCTGTATCCGCCCACTAAACACTCCATGATGAATGAATAAATAAATAAATAAACAAGGCGTTTTAGGCAGAATTCTCTAACATTTGTTTCAGATTTTTTTTTTCAATTTACCCTGTTCGTTAGTTCTAAGAATCTTCTGTTCGTGAGTTTTTCCAAAACGTTCTGCTCTACGCCATACTTCATCACCGTTGTTAACAAGGACTGGAGTTCTCGGTCGATTATTTGTCAGATGACTTATTTCAGCTGAATTAAACACATCATTTTCTAAAGTATCCTGAAACCTGTAATTAATTTGATGTGAAATTCATTTTAGCTTGCAAAATGTTCTGATTAAAACGACTGCAATTTTATTATTATCATGTGAATGTGTGTGCCATTCTGAAGCAATTTCACAAAAAAAAATCACACCATTTTACAGGAAAAATGTAAAGTAACACTAAAATTGATTATATAAAAAAGACCAGACATTAAGAGGGAAAAATTGAATTGAATTGGACAGAATAACCAATAGAAAAATTTCAAAAAGCATTGAAAAAAGTAGACCATACTGTGATTTTGGCGTTTAGCGCCCGATGGTGAAATTAAAAGTTATTGTTCATTTTCGACTGTTTTTTACGACGAACAGACAGCATATTACCATAAAGTGACTAATACGCTCATTTTTTCTATAAATTTCATTAATAATTATATATAAATCAATCCCTTTGAGGCATAAATTTGTAAATTCATTAAATTCATAGGCGAAATTTTTCTGCATTATTTTACAACAGGTGTAGAATTTTCCTTTGTCTGTGTGTAAATTTACTTGAATTCTGTAATTTTAACCTAAAATGCACTGGTCTGTTACATTTAATCATTCATTGTGCAAAATGTTACATTCAATTTTTTACAGTGAGGATTTGTATTAACGTACCGGCGTATGGGTCCACCAGCTCCAGCTCTGTGGTTTATAGGTGGCCGGCGGCGACCTCGACCAGCAGGCCACATTGAACTTGATTCTGTAAGAGGAAATACAGGCTTTTTCATTAACAAATTTTTCAGAGAAACATAATATTGACTGGTCCGTAATAAAGATATCCCAAATACAGTAGTAAGAATTATTGAATTACAAGAGGCGAATTTCGTAAAAAAAGTTACAGTTACTTATGGATACATAATTATAAAGATTTATAGTGCAATTTTTCAAACATGGAAAAATATTTCTTTTCAAGCTGTGATAAAGAGTAGTAACAAAATGTAACTTTTGATGCAAATCTTTTGCCTCCAAATGTGAGAGTCGTATTTCCAAATCTCACATTGAGGAAAAATGAGACTAGTTGTAAACGGATTTAAATAAGCAGGTGGTAAAATGGTATGCAGAAGTGGTCACGGTGTGCCTAAACCAAGTTTAAATGCAATCATCACATACAATTTCTTTATGGTTTGATAAAGGGGCTTGAAAATAGTGTGCAAATAAATTTGAGCCAAATCCCCCGAGCCTGTTTGGAGAAAAGTGTTTTTTATGGGTTGAAAATAAAAATTTTCAAAAAAATGTGATGGATTTTTATTTTTTTCACTTTATTCAACGAAATGTGGTGAATAAATATAATATCAATCCATATCAATACTTAAACAGAAAATAATTTATTTTTACACATGTCGAGCATTGTATTCTTGTACAGCTTTTAGTAAGTTATTTGGGTAATGAGGGTGTGTGCTCGAAACTTTATACTTAGCCCAGGTCGTTTCAAAAGCCATATGGACATATTCCATGGCTTGTTCAATGTAAAATCTAAGGCCTTTTTCAACTTCACGACAAAAATCAGGACATAAAAAAAAACGCGTGAACTGTACGTGTTATTGAAATTTTGAAATCACAGTAACTTCGCAAGCAGTTTTCCTTGTACATGGTGTACTGCATCAAAAAATGAATTAAACGCGTGTGGGGAGTACAGAATTGTTGAAAATTGTAAGGAAATTTTTTTTGCGTGGCAAGACAGTGAAAGTGAAACATAAACTACAAAGAAGTATAAACATTGTACAAACACTTCTATAATTTTTTTCAGAAAACGCTAACACAGAAATATTAGCAATGATCCCACCACCAGAACGACATCTAATGCTCGGGGTTCTAAACAAAATGTATACACACATGCTGACGGAATTCGAAGATAAGGGTCTCCAATTGGCTATGATATGTAATGTTACTCGTGAATTTTTACATGGAAGTTCAGCATTCGCAGGTAATTCTTGCAAAATGCTGTCAGAAAAAATCGACTTATTGCGTGGAATATGTAGCATTGGTTGTTTAAAATATGTAAGGTGCTTTAAGGCTTTTCAATCCATCGTTGATTCTTGATGTTCTTCAACATTAAACTTGAGATACGTAGACTTTATATATGAGTTTCAGCGAATTTACCTCGTACTTTACAGTGAACAAGCCATGAAATCTGTCGATTCGGATTTTAAAACAACCTGGGCTAAATAAAAAGTTTCGAGCACATACCCCTCATTACCCAAGTAATTTACTAAAAGCTGTACAGAAATAAAATGCCCGACATGTGTGAAAATAAATTATTTTTTGTTTCAGTATTGATATGGACTGGAATTATATTTATTTACCATATTTCGTTAAATGAAGTAAAGAAAATGAAAATGCATCACATTTTTTTTTTAATTTCTATTTTCAACCCATAAAAACACTTTCCTCAAAAATGGCTCGGGGGATTTGACTCAAATTTTCTTTGCACACTACTTCTAAGCTATTTCAGGCACACCGTGTGGTGAGAGGCAAAATATTTGCATTGAAAATTATACCTGTAAAATTGCCCGACAACCTTGTAGGCCCTACTTTTTTGTTAAAATTTCCTAAAATTCTAAGTAGATCAAACATTTTTTTTCAGAAACTAATTTCTATATTATTGATTGGTAATGAAAAATGTATATGAAATGATGTAAGAGAAGTGGCAGGTAAATGATTTTCAATGAGAGAAACTTTCCTTCACAAAACTTTTTTCCAGAATGATTTGAAATTTTTGTCAAAATGTGTTTAACAAATTTTATATTCAAATAAACACCAAATCTAAAATAAAAAGGAAATTGACCTTATTTAGTTTTGATACTTTGGAATTGAAATTTTCACCGCGCATCCAACCCAAAAAATTTCAAAAATACTTTGCAGGCATTTTTCCCGTGTCGATTTTAATTTTTTAGCTAGAAAAAGTGTGAACAAATTTTATCATAAAAGACAATAGGTCTAGATTTAAATTGGTTTTATAACAAATGACACAAAAAATTTGTGTCAAGTGATTTAATAACAAGTAATATGAGATTCTTCAACTGTTACAAAGCAAAATGCGCATTTTATTCAAACCTGCCAAAAAAATTTTCCAGGCAGTCAGATAGTCCGTTTAATAGGGGTAGCTGGCCATCACTGGGCCTCTGTAGACATTGGGTATTTTTCATCATTTGGAAAACAAGTAGATCTCAATCATATATATTTATCTCGCGCTCGCATATATATGTACCACCCGCTGCGCGCTCGGACACTTTTTGCCTTGCGTTTCGCGCTCAACATAGATGAAAAGAAGAAATTTACTTGAAAATATTATAAAATTGACAAAACCTCTACGTTTTAGGTGATTGTTAAATTTGTTTTTATTTCAGATTGAAAAGGAAGTTTATTTACTTAAGGCTTTATCGGCCTTAAGGAGCAAATTCTCATTACAATACTCGCACATTTTTTTAAAGTCCAAAGAAAAACGCTTAATAGCTTAAAAAACAGTTTTGGTTCAACTTACTGAAAATACTACCAAAAAAGCGAAAGTTTTATTTCTAGTCGAACAGTGTTTGTTTTATTCGTAGAAAACTAATGAAACCAGAACCTTTTTATTAGGACGAGAATGCAAAAATTGGATTTTTTGTTTATTTTGTAATGTCATTTTTCTCGATTAAAACAAAAACTATGCGTCCTATAAAAAATAGTTGTCAAAAAATTTTCAGATCTTTCTTGGATTGATAATTTTTGTCAAGCCATCTTTTTCCGTACCTTGCATAGTTTGGCAGCAAAATGGAATTTTTAATTTTTATTTTTTATTATGTTTCATGGGGTCAAAATTTGAATTTTCGATTTTTCAAGAAAATTCAAAAAGTTATGATAATCTTGTTGTGCTTTCACGAAGTAACGTTTTTCTTTCGTGACTTTTTTTCATATCGTGCGTTGTTTGGCTTAAAATGTGAATTTTCGTTTGTTTTTTTGGATTTTGAAAAACCTATTACTCTGATAATTTTTTTTATCGAAAAAAGTTATAAAGATGAGTTGTTCAGATTTTCGATTGCTGAGAATTGCCGTACACAGAATTTTAAATGTTCAAATAAATAGTTTTAAATATAATGAAAATGCTTCAACTGTTTGCTTTTTGATCAAAAACAGCTGGCTAACAAACTTGTCATTTTCTTTTAGGGCTTAAAAAATGTGCCAAAGCTCAAATCAATCTGATAATTTGTTTGAAAGTTATCATTCCTACAGACAGATAGACTACATACAGACAGACATCTTGGGAAAAATCGTTTTTTCTAGCTTAGAGGGTCTCAAAACGTGGAGATTTGATGAAAAAATGTAATACGAAAAATGGAACAAACTGTTTTTGGGATTATGCTGAAAACTATACCTTGAATCGACTAACATACGCTATTGCACAGAAATAGGACGCTTTAACAATATTCATGCTCAAGATTAACATATTATAAGGGTCTCAACTGGAACATCTAATGACGAAGCATGTATTAAATTGTATAAATAAAGTCTCATAAATAATTTGCTTATAAGCGGCATTTGGTCAACACTGAATAGGAAACAGTGGGTTAAATGTGTAATTTGTCTGGCTTTCCTGGTTCTTTATCGCTCAGGGAACATAAACTGAGTACTCAATTCATTATTTTATAACATTTTCACATGATGAGACTTGTATGAATTTTTTTTTTTAATTTTATAAAAAATAACTTTGATCATACTATGCACAATAAAATATGATGATTGATTTGATGTGACCAGCCAACTTTAGGAATACGGACAATTTATTATATCACAAAAGCTTCAAGTTTTTATAATCAACCGTCAAAAATATACCACTGATAAAATTCAATTATTAGTTTTATTTATTCATTATTATTATTAATCATCATTAGTTATTAATTATCTTCATTCCGGTTATTGAAACGATATGTTTGGATACACCGGAAATATTTGGTCTACGCCTTTTCCAATCTGATTCTTTATATTATCGACTTACCAACATAATTGAGAATTATCATCAATGTGAAGAGGAGTGTACAAATAAAATACCTCATTTTACCAGAGACAGACAATTATTTTATTCGAAATTCCTAATCTACAACTGATAATTTGTTGGATTTTTTACTTGTATATGTACCAGCCATTATCTCATTCTTGACAAAAAAATTGTCTACATTCAGGTGGTGGGATAGAGTTGAGGCAATAAAAGCGTTGAGTAAGAGTATTTGTATTGTAATGAAATAAAAAATCCTTATTTACGTTTCTTGCAGAAAATATAGTCATAAAAAATTGAGTAAGATAGATAAAGGCAGTGAGGGCGGATGTCAACACTCACATAATCTGTTCAAAATTTCAGAAGAAAACTTTACGTAATTTATGCACGGCCCTTATGACAATTAGGGATAAGGATTCGAAAACCACATGATCTATGTTTTGTTGGAATTTTTCACACTCTCATTCACGAGAATGCAATATAATCATCTAAAATATCGATCTCTAGTTTTTAACAGATCTTTACTTGTCGGCAATCATAGAGTCCGAAAATCATAAAATGTTGTTGGTGTCTGTCAGTCTACATGTCTGTATGTAATTATGTATGGATACATGAATGCTGATATAACCACGCTAACTTTCAAAATATTTATCCAGTAGAGCCAGCCTTTGATAAACTTTTTAGGAGTCCCAATATGAAGGTTGAGTTCGTTAACCAGATATCTGGAACCAAAATGTGAAAAGTTAGAGCATTTTCAAAATAAAATTTTTTGTAAGATAAAGAAATTTTTGTCTAAGTTTCTTATGTATGGGTAAAAGACTTGCAAATCACCTACAAGAAATGTTTAGTTTCAATAAAAATTAGAAAAGTTATATACTTTTCAAAATTGAAAAAATATATATATTTTTTTCAGATAGATTAAGAAATTTGATTCCAAGTTTTCCCTTAATATTGTATATATTTCGGAATTATCCCAGTCAAAGTTTTGGATTAGACCGAAATTCCCAAAAGTTTGAGCTCTTTCAAAATTCGAAACAACATTTTTTTATGAGTTTTAGAAATTTTTTTCAAAGTTTCTAGTACACGACAAGAATAATTGCAAATTATTTCGATGCAAATTTCTACTGAATATAAAATATATTTCGGAACTATTCCCATGAAATTTTTTGATCAAACCAAAATTAAAAAATTTAGATCAATTTCCAGAATATGCAATTCTTTTCAAGAGATCTGTAAGTTCAAAGCGATATTTTTAGTAGATTTTAACAACATTTACCTATTATCTTATTGACATCTTTCAATTTGAACAGATTGAAAATGTCCTTGATTATTTAATCATGGTAGAGTTGTCTTAGGACTGAAATTTAAACGAACGGAATCAAGGCCTACGGTTTAATGTCTCTATTTTGTGAGTAGAAAAAAGGTCATTTTTCATTAACATTATATTGAAAAACATGCCTACTTCTTATATGCTGTTCAATTTTGTCTACATCTTTTAATTTTTCAAAGAAAGCTGACTCTATAAACTAATCATCGAGCACAAAGCGCGAGTTTCGCAGTGAGAATGTAATCGTCAAAGCCACAGGTACTTTGAGAACGTTCTTTAAAAACCAACAGGAAAACAATTTCAGTTCAAATTTTTGACTGTAGTTTCTTAGGGGATTAAATAACAGTTTTTGATTCAAGTTACAATATTTATGATATTTAAAAAAATGCTGTCGAAATGCACGTATTAAGCGTACCCGCGCGCGTCACGCGCTAGGCCCCCAATGAGAATGTGCCCGCACAGCCGGCATATTTTTCGAGAAGTTTTCCGAAGTTTTAACCTAGAAAATGACATTTGCAAATATTTTCATGAGCGCTCACTCAATATGAATCAGCGATAATTATACTGCTGATTGCAATTAGCATATATATGCAAGCCGAATGAGTCAAATTTAGCTGCTTACCAACCTTCCTGAAAACCAAACTTTAGATTAAATAATTCACAAATTTAATTAACCTAATCTGATTGATTTGAATGAAGACAAACATGAAATTGTTAACGTGTGACTATTTTTTTATATTTTTTTCAAACTTTTATATTGTTTGAATTAGAATAATGTAAAATGAGTTCTATTTAATGAGGGCCGGTATTTTGGCATATTTAAAAATTTCGTATCTAAATCTGAGTTAGTGGAAGTTTTACTAATTGAATTAGGGACTAATTGCGTGACTAAAAATATGAATATTTTAGCATTCTAATAATGAAGTAGCAGAAAAAAGTGTGAATAAAGTAAGGTAAACAGATAAAGTATGTAAATAATGTCTGTCCTTTAATTTTGAAGCTTGACTTGTAAATACGTTACGTAATTGGTTGGCCTGACACATTCTATTTGAAAGTTTCGCGATACTGCCTTTTAATTGCGTCAATAGAGGGAGAATGTTAGATAATTCAATTTTGAATCACAATTATCTACTTGTCATGCATCCTATTTCTTCATCTTGTTTTATTTAATATATACAGTGGGGTAA
The DNA here is from genome assembly GCA_011634705.1 of Andricus grossulariae. Classification (NCBI taxonomy): domain Eukaryota; kingdom Metazoa; phylum Arthropoda; class Insecta; order Hymenoptera; family Cynipidae; genus Andricus; species Andricus grossulariae. The sequence goes on from JAABKJ010006407.1 coordinate 21,612, forward strand.
AGCGATAATTCTAAAATTGATTGATTTGCTCGATTAAAAACGTTATAAACAACTCAAATAATTTTTTTGCCTATAATTTCTAATAATATTCAAAGCTACTTTGCCTTTTTTCATCAAGCTTCTTTTGCCCGAGGTTTTACTTCTTTACTTTTTTCAAATATTCTATTTTTAATGCTTTTTATCCTATCGCTTTCTTATCTTTGTAATGTAAACAAATGATTATTTTCATTCAAGAAGAAACAACAAACAAATAATAAATTATATATATTATAATTATAAAATATATTATATGAGAGAAGTTTTAGGCTCCGGAAGCTACAATCCCGACGCAACTGCAACGTGTACGTCATCCACTTCTGCTCCTTCTGTCCTAGAAGGTAAGCAAGAGCGGGAAA
>JAABKJ010006408.1:0-22006 GCA_011634705.1 Andricus grossulariae
CCCCAGATTCGGATGCAGCGACCCCAAAAACATATAAATATGCTGGTTAAGTCCACCGGGCAGCCCACTTTTTTTTTGTGTGCCGGTGTAATTTATTACATTTTTCGTCGAAAATTCATATTTTCGGGTTAGAAATTGAGTTATTTTCTTTCAAATTTGTCTTCATATGTTAAATGTCCAACAATTCATTTAGCTTTTTTTTACATTCTCATTTACCAAAATTTTGAAGGATTTTACGAATCGAATCAGCTTTTAATGAACTTTTTGAATGTCCCAAAATGAAGGTCAAGTTTGTCAAAGAGATTAATTACAGAAAATTAAAAATGTGGAGCTTATTCGAATCCAAAAGCAAAATTCATCTTAGGCAATTTATGCCCCAATAGAACATTGTAGTGCAAACCTTGTGACAGATGGGTCTTATATTTCATCTTTATATGTTTTCTTCCACTTCCACACTGAAATTTTTGAAAGGCGACTAGTTTGGCTGAACTCGTGCTAGCTTTATTTGGAATTCCAATGAATTCAAGGCTAATTCCACCAATTAAAGAATTCAGCCCCGGCAAAATATGCCGATACATAAACTTAAAGTTCGTGCCTATTGTGTACGTAAGATTTTTGGTCAACGATATAACATTATTTCAGTTACTTTTATGGTACGGTACTTTTTACCCTAGAAAGGAGTTTGGGTTTTAACCCGAGGAGAAATGTAACATTCCATTTTTGCCTTTTTGTACATGATACTGCAATTCCAATTGACGAAATGAGGTGAGAACCTCTACCTCCGAAAGAGAAAAATATGTCGGAAGAGGAAAAAAGCGTCAGTCATAATATGCTAAAGAAGAATATATAAGGAAGATTCAATCATCTGCTTCTTGTTGCAGGTTTGAGTTCACACTTCAAGTGTTTACCTAATGGCGAACCTATCGCAGGTATTCCTCAAAGCACAATACATTCTCCGGGTTCTTCAGTCAAGTCTTCTCCTTCTATCGAGTCTCCTCTTCGTGTCACGTCAAGATCTCCTTCTGTCAGACCGCATTTGCAGATCAGGTCTTCTCCAGCCGAGCCTTCTCTTCTCGAACCACTTACATTTGTCTAGCTTATTTCCAACACGAATCAGAATCAGCGATTTCAAATTCGAAGATACACTTTTCCTTCCAATCAACCAATTCAATCGAAAGGATACCGTCAGATTCTTTGGCCTATGCCAACCGAAGAACAAACTGTATGATCAACAATCACTGATGACGTATTTGCAATACTGAAGACGAATAATACAATTCTATGTGGAATATATACAATAAGATATGATTCTGAACATAAGGTTGAGAAACGTGTGAAAATAAACATGGACAGCGGCGCAGTTAAAAATATGATGCCGAGAAAAATCGCAGAATACCATTAAGGAGGATTCGCCTAAACAGAAAGAATTTTCAAGCAGTAGTTGTAGACTGTCTGGATAGTTCATAAAACGCTAGCGGATTACGAAATGACGGGCAGTGACACTACCTGTCTTTAATTTTTGCCATTTCATTAACTGCACAAGCACATTAAAAAATGTAGCATATTAGATAAGAGTCTCATTACCACGCTAAATTTTGCAGTCATCTCATGATAGACTACCATTATATTCAACACATTTGTGATCATGTTCGATAAATATAATTTCATGTAATCATCACTTCATAATAGGATGTTCTTGTGAGACATTCTGTAGTTCTGAGTCTTTCTGATACTTACTTATCTACAGCTATAATTTTTTCAATTTTTAGGATTTATGAATGAAAATTATAGAATTTCGATGAATCTGAAAATCAAAAGTCAAATTTTCAATAATAAATCTCAAGCTACACAGTATTTCGAGACTTGGCCAGCCATTGGATATGGACTTTTTAACTTTAAGAATTGATTTCGTCTGTATTTTCCCCTCTTTCATGAAGATCTTGTTTTGTAGCCTGACTCATTAGGAAATTTTGATTTATGAAACTGTGTGTCAAAGGTGCTGGTGCATTTGGATCCGATTTCATATTACAAATTAAACAGCAAATTTAGTTCTAATTCAGTTTTTGAGTAAATAACCTTATTTGATTAACGCTATTACGTTATCTCGATTACTTTGGTGCTTCGGTACTTTTTCTCCTGAAAAAAAATTTAGGGTTAAAATCGGGGAATATTGTGAAAATTCGTTTTGCACTCTTGTATATAATCCTACGATTTTGGTTGGAGAAATAATGTGACGTACTTATATCTCTGGAAGAAATAAATATGCCGGAAGGGAAAACTAAAATCCGGAAAATATGCTAAGTGGAAATAAAGAACGAAAAATTATTCTTCTGCTTCTTGTTGCAAATTTGAATTGACAGTCCGACTGTCTACCTAATAGCGCTCTTATTCCTGGTGTTCCATGTTACAGACCTTCTTATTCTCCTGGCAGGCATAATTCTCTTGAAAGGTCGCTTGCTCCTGCCAGACGGGCAGACTGGCCTTCCAGATAGCTAAAGGAAATATCTTTGGAAGATTGAAACAAGGGGTTTCAATCGATCATCCCAGAGAGTGGACTTCATCATCTTGGACGATCGAATTGGCGCATAATTGATGCGCAAATATTAGCCCTCCGCGACGTGTAATCTGCTGTTCCGTGAATGGACGAAAGGAGTGAAAACAAGGTGATCGTATGGATCATCCCAGTAGGATACCTCAATTATCCTGATAGAGTCTAGTATTTTTATAATGGTTAGACTGGCGATGAATCAAAAGTCTCTCCGACTACCCTCGTGAAAAGAAAGATCAAATTAATACCACTTTAGGATTAGTTTCAAACAACCTTTGGTCTTTACTGGTCTGTACCCTTCAGCCTATACCTACATCATTAACCAGGGCATTGAAATAGACACCTCTCTCTCTCTGTCTCTCTCTCTCGCTCTAAAACAAGGATAGCTGTTTGTATCAACAGACTAGCTATACATTGAATCCTGAAGAAGCTGAACTGGTTTATGAGCATTTATGAGATCTGGAGGCTTCAACCAGTTTCCGTTATATTTCTGGATATTGGGGGTTTAAACTGCTGGCTGGGACAAAAGGACTGTTGTCTTCTGGAGACCAGAAAAGATCAGTTTAAGATCACTTTAGGACATGCCTATGCCTGTCTATACTGTAGTCTTATGTTGGTCTTTTTTTTCACGAAAATATGTCGAGAAAATTATGGAAGGCCCTTTCGAGCATCTAGAAGAACGCTGATTGAATTCGCATTCAATCAGCGGTTTGGGTGACATGGTGTTTTCAGAAAAACTTGGGTCTCAAAATTCAAAATTCTGTTGCATGCTGAAGTTTGAAAATTAAAAAAAAAACATTTCAACCATAAACTGTACTCACTAAACATATAAAGTCAAGGAGTTAACCATTCTTTAGCCCTTTGATAAAATCTCGTGTAATACCAGGAAATCTTTGCATTGCTATGATATTCCATTAATTTCTTAAAAGTACCTTAAAATTTTGTGAAGTGTTTTGAAAAAATTTACATTCTGACTGAAATCGTACTAGTTAATTTTTTCAAACTATTCTAAACTTTTTAATTCCCTTGAAATCTTTTGAAATCCTCTAAAATTTCATGAAATCCATAAAAACCTTTGGAAATCTTGTGAGATTTGATACTGTAATTTATTTTGGTACTTTATAGACCTTCAAAATACCTTAAAATGTCTTGAAATATGTTTAATAATTTATATATTAAGTAGAAAATATTATATCTGAAGTGAGAAGAGGGAGGGGGGGGAGTCACAGAAATACACAACAAAAATGTTATCGTCAATTTCTTGTTGAAGATTTTAGTTCATAGTTTGAATGTTCACCTAATGGCGACCCTATTCCGTGTGTTTCATGTTCTGGACCTTCTTATTCTGCTGACAGACATCATTCACCTGAAAGGTCTCTTCCAATTATTCATTTAATTATTAAAATTCACTATATTGAAATGTTGAATTCATGGTTTTACTTTTAATAATGAGACATCTTATCATATTTTATTATGAATATTATTGAATTTTATTATCTTATTATTTGTTATAATTATAAATTATTTTTTCCGCGCGAGACCTTATTCTTCGCTCACGTTTTCTCCAACTGCCGAGCCTCATCTTCGTGCCAGGTCCAGGTCTCCTCCTGTCGATACACGTTATGTATAGTTGCCCAGATTACAATGTAAGAATTTCAGATTTGCTCGGCTCATTCCCAATGCGAATCAAAAACCATCGATTCGAAATTCAAAGATACACTTTTCCTCGCGATAAACCAATCAAAGTAAGAGGAAGATATGGTGTCCTTCACCCCATGCCAACAGAAGAACAAACTTTATCATCAACGTCCAATGGTGATATCTATTGTGACGAGGTGTTTTTCAGCTGTCACTAAACGATCCTTACCGGCATCAGGGTCCTCAAAATGGACTCTAGATGTCAAAATGATCTGAGGAACGAGAGTCCTACTTCTCAGGGAGCACTCCTAATGTTTAAGAAAACATATCATTCACTGCGTTGTACATATTCCTTTTGCAACATATCGACGAATGCAAGAGAGTCAGCTGTCAACCTTCAACGACGCACATGCTCCGAGATAGTCACAACATCAGAGTTGGCAAAGCAGATCAGAGAAGTCGTCACCAATGGTTACTTGCCAATAATACTAGTCGCCATGACAAAGACACCGACAAGAGTCAATCAACGAACCAAGCCGCCATACTACTGCCAGTCATCCACGATAAGATAGAGTGAGACGGAAAATCCTACAGGTGACGCTGTTCTATACGGAGAGAGAGAGAGAGAGAAAGAGAGAAGTGACCAAGTACTGCTCTGTCTTTTTCTACCCTATGGATTGAAAGGGCGATTTTCAACGTGCACTGCAGGTAACCAAGGTGGTGTCAAAAACATTCTATATATTGACACAGGGCTCAAATGGAAGAGTGTCCTCTCGGAATTGCTTCAAATACCGAGAGGGAGCTTTATGATTTTTACTCACACCGTCCGCATGCAAAATTAGCTTAACCCTTTCTTTCTATTCTGTCGCTAGGACTGATGACGTGAATTCCGGCGGCCATATCGGCATTAGATTTCCCGCGGGGTCGTGTTTGGTGCATCTGCAGTTAGGACGCAAAATCCGTGTTACCATTGGTCGACTCGAGTAGCGTACAACGGACACACCTTCCGGGAGCATCAACGTTGTCGCGTTCGACTGATTGTATAGATCTTTTGTTTGATTGTTAAAACATGGAGGAATTATCTATGGACTTTTCAAAGGCCGAATTAGTATCGAAAATTAAGGCATGGTCTTTTTATGCTTGGTAAATCACTTCGGCGGAATTTTAAAGATGAAATTTCATTGACTGAGATGAAATGAAGATACAGCCAAAGTGATTCGTCCAATTTTGGAGTGCTCTCTGTGTGCGTCGATTTGGCTTGTGAAATCAAATTGTCATACTATTGCTCGCGAAAATGTTGATAATTATACAATAGATTGACTCTCCTTTCTACTAACAAATAAAAATAGGAACACGTGGCCGACAAATTTACACTGTATATTCGATTAGACGCTGGGGTCGACCACGTGAACGTATAAATGGCAAGATTGGCAACTTTCCTTCCTTTGAATTTCACGTTCCATGCCGCTTGGGTAGGCTTAGTGTGAATTTGATTTCGATAGACTTAACGGAAATAATATTTTAATCAGACGTACAATTATTTTTGAAACTTCATAACGCTGGTAATGCCGTATTGCCTTCTGATTCAAGGTTGAAATTTGTATTTCATCAGATCTTTTTCTTATGATTTTGATAAAACGTCGTCACGTATCCTTTCATCGAATTGTGGTCTCGTCTTTTTTCGTGGTAAGATAAACCCCGCTCTGGACCCATTCATGGAATATCCTTTCATTTTAAAGGTGCATAATTTTGAATCATGAAATTTCTAATGTTTGCTTCAAAAGTGAAATTTTGAAGACGGATTATTAAAAAATCTTCAATTTGAAAGATTTATAGATAACAATTCTTAAATTTTGATGATTTGGAAGATCCTAACTCAAGTTTTAACATCTAGCTGTTCCAAAGAATACATGCTCATTACAATAATCGCGCAGTATATTCCTGTGTAAAAATTTATTTTGAATTAGCTCCGGATTTGAAAACAGGTAAACTTTGCAGTTCAAAGTTTTTTATTATAATATATTGTTGTGACAGGATATTTGAGGATGCTCTCGAAAGTGTAATGAGGATAGTAATAACTAACAATATTCAGCTGGGGCTTTTTGAACACCGATCTTCGTTCTGAGGTGGACCTATTTACCAAGCAAAGGATTTACCAGACATGCACTCAGGCAAATATGTGTCTTCAATTTAAGAAGCCCTTTCGTTGACATAATTTTTTTTATTTGGCCAACCATAACTTCAAAATTAGGAAAATGATTTTAAATTAAAGACAAATTTTTATTGGAAACAAAAACCATTCCTTTGAACCATTTGAATATTATTTTTTATTTTTGAGAAAAGCTGTCGATGTATAATTTCACATAAAACTAATAACTTGTCATCAGGATTTCATAATTTTTTAAATTGAAAATTTGTTATTTGTAAACAGAGAAAGCAGAGTTGATTTATTTTTTGGAATCTCTAATAGTTTTTTGCATACATAACATATTTTGTCGCATGTAAAAAAAACTTTGTAGAAACTTCAAGTCTAGTCTTGAATGCTGAGAATTTTCTACTACCATCGAAACTGAAGAATTTCTTTTCGAGTGAAACAACTTTAAGTTGAAACAGAGTTTTAGGAAATGTCTAACTGTCGTAAACTAATAAACTGTAAAACTAGGTTGTAGGAAAAAAATCAAAAGATAAAAGCACTCAGTAAGCGGAAACATAAGAGCTTCAGTGTGTACATAGTGAACTGATAAATTTAAAGACTTTTATGCTGGTTGGCCCAAAAGTCCCGGGTTGGCTGAAAATTTCCTCAGGTAAGATATTTTTCAGGGAGGTCGAGATTATTCTTGAAATAACTTTCAACGAGGATTCAATGGTGACCTTTATTTTGATCTTGACCATGACCTTTCAAGATCAGATTGATTTTTTCAAATGGGAACCCCTTTTTTTCGACCCCGGGAACTGAGAGAGCGGAAAATTTTACGTCCACATATGGCCTTAGCCAATGGAAAATTTGATCTGGGAAGGTCATGGCAAGGTCAAACAAGGTACAGCAAGATGCCTCGACTGGCATGCATTTTTGAAGGAAATGTCCTGGTCGAAGTCCAGGTTAAGGTCACTAATAGATTGGGGGACGAACGTGCTACAATTTTTGCGTTGGACATTTTCTTAAAAAATGCATGCCAGTCGATTCATGCTGTTGAACGTTGTTTGGCCTTGCCATAACCTTTCCTGGTCAAATTTCCGATTGGTCAGCGTCATATCTGGACGTGAAAATTCCCGCTCTCTCAGTTCCCCGGCTCAAAAATAAGAATGACGCTACGGTGCAGACGGCACAGTTGAAGATTAAAGTTTCACCTCTGGATACTTTTTCAGAGCTACCAATCTTTGTGGAATGTTATGAGAAACAGTCTTGACGGACCAGATGAAGTGATCCCAGAAGAACAGCCTTTTGCATCCGGCTGGCGATGGACTGAGTCTGACGCTGGCAAGCCGGGATTTTGTTGATTTAGCTAAGAAATAAAGCTTTCATACCTCGCAGGAAGCCGATTATGAGAACTGCAAGATGAACTTTGTAGCTTTGGTACAGCCTGCTTAGCTTGAAAAGAAGTGCTTGATTTTTCGCCTGTTTTTTTTTCCTTTCTAGCTGTGATATTAACATCGGCTGGTACAGAGAATTAAATTAACTAATTATCCTCGTCTTCAGATCTTGAAGGACAATATCAGGCTTTGTAGCACTGATACGTTGAGTGGTGGAGAATGAAAAATGCCTGTAGACCTTACATTCATCATTCACCACGATGGACTCGATTTCCCCCTGGGCGTATGGCAAGACGAGCAATAGATCAACATCATTGAAGTGCCTAAGATGGTAATATAACACTTCAAGAGCCGCATTGTGTCTCTCTATGTACCCGTCGTGTGCATACTTTGAGCATCCACTGAGAAAATGTGCAAGTGTTTCTTGCTCTTGCTTGCACGCTCGGCAGTTGGTATCGCCTGAAGGTACATTCATTATGCGCTTGAGATAAACTAAGGTGTCTATAACGCCGTTTGACCGGCAAAAAGGAATCACTCAGTGTCCGATCTCAATACAGCGGAATTAAGAATCATGTTGGACAGCCTCATCCATAGGTCTTTTCTATATATATAATGCCGTAAAATTTACCATGGAGGGGCTTGTTAGCATTTTCTCTCAGTAGAAGCGAATGTTCTGCTTTCTACACAAGGCTTTTGAGCACCAAAGGTGTTAGTGATGCTAGACCAGGTATAGTGTCGCTTAATTCAATTGGGAACCTAAGCTCCTCTGCGGCACGGTATAGAAACACCGCATCATTGAGGACTTTATGTTGATGCACGAGTCGCATAAGATAATCTATGTTATTTAAAACCGAACAGGAACCGTTCTTTGATAAAGACAGTCCATACTCAGCAAACATCTACGCCCTTTATCTCGGTCGTCATCTTGTGTGTGCTTCGGTCAAATTGTATCAACTCATCAATGCTCAATTTCACTGCACCAAGCGTGTACAGAAATATATGAAAGGACAGCATATTGGTCGCCTGAATCTTATTCTTTCCAGATGATTCGGAAATCCAAATTTTCCAGAGAATTTTGCAATACCTTTTTTCGAGGGCCAGTTCTAACACGCGCACATTTTGGGTTTCCGTTCGCGGTATTCATATATATTTTCATATACTCTTGTGTTTCTCTTATCATCTATATCAACTTTCCATGTAATCGACGAATTTCGTTTGAAGGTTGAATATAGTGTAAATTGTGATATCAGTTTTAACGAATTTAAAAACTGAATATTTTCTTCGCAGCGTACTAATGAAATGTAAATAGCTGATAAGAACAAAATTGATGACTATAATCTATGAGATAACGACTAAAGGATAAAGGTATTACAGAATATAGTAAAGCACTCGAATATTCATCAGTTACATTGCTAATAAAATTTTCCAATTATAAATTAATCCGTTTTTTTCAATTTGAAAATATGAGAATTGAGTCTACTCTCGTCTTATTCTTGGTGGTTATCTTCAAGTCTTTTGGTGAATATGATAAGATATATCTACAATTTTAAGTACATTTTTTATGCTGTACGAAAATCCGAATTTGTGCGATTTAATCTACATCATGTCTCAACTGCTATTATTTAAACTTTGCTTAGGTTTGTCCGAAATGAACACGAATTTTGTCTGAATTAATTCTGAGGAAATCCAGAATGTTTGTGTTAAAAAATGGAATTCGAAACGTGTCCCTATTGATATGAAATTCGTATCATATGGGACCCTCCGAACTGTGTAAGAGTTGCTCTGAGCTATATAGGCCTTCAAGAATACATTCTCATTATAATAATCGCGCTAGATTTTTATATCTATTTATATAATTTTCCTATAAATGACAGTACCGAGAGAAAGTTTGGGAAATGTAAATTTCCTGTGACCATTTAAAAAATCAATACTTCACTATGAAGTGCAATAAAAAAAAAATTTTAAATCATGAATAGCGCACATTAGAATCCTTTGACATTCCGTGAAATCATTAAAACCACTTGAAATATCTTGAAAGCGCATGAAATCCCTGAGTATTTTAACATCTCGTTTACAGCAAAAATAATTAAAATATTGCGTGAAAAATATAGAATCAACAAAAATTTTATCGTCAATTTTTTCTTGCAGATTTCAGTTCACAGTTTGAATGTTTACCTAACGGCGATCCTATTCCGCATACTCCTCGTTCTAGACCTTCTTATTCTCCTGAAAAACATCATTCTCCTGAAAGGTCTCTTTTAATCATTTATTTAAATATTGAAATTTACTATATCAAAATATTTAATGTATGGTTTTATTTTCTAATAGTGGGACATGTGTATCATAGTTTATTATAAATATAATTTAACTTTATGATTAAAATATTTGTTATAATCATAAATAATATTTTCTCCTCCAGACCTCGTTCTTATGTCATGTCTCTTCCACCTGCCGAGCCTTCTCTTCATGTCAGGTCAAGGTCTCCTCCTGCCATAACACGTTATGTATGCCTACCTAGATTGGAAAGTGAAAGTTTCAGATTTGTTCGGCTTATTCCCAATGCGAATAAAAACCGGCAATTTGAAATTCGTAAATACACTTTTCCTCGCGATAAACCAATCAAAGTAAGAGGAAGATATGGTGTCCTTTACCCCATGCCAACAGAAGAACAATCTATATTATCAACGTCCAATGGTGACATCTATGCAATATTCGAAAGAAATTATACAATTCTTCGTGGAATATATACAATAAGATTTTACTCTGGACGTTTGGTTGAAAGACGTGTGAAAATAAATATGAACAGCGAGGCGGTTGAAGATGTTACCCAAGAAGAAATCTCGGAATCTCCCTTAGGCAAGGATTGCCCAGTCTCAAAGAATTTTCAAACAGTAGTGTTAGACGACTTTCGTCCGTAAAATAATTTTAATCTGTGAAAAAATGTAAAACTACAAATATGATATCTGTTGTGATCCGAAGTAGGATCACAATATTACAAGAAACTGAAAATATGTATAACTAGCAGATTGAAATAAACATTAAAATAGCTACATTTTCTTTCACACGACTTCAATTTTAATATTAATTTTAATTATACTAGGATTTTAGTAATCTGTAGCTTTTATTTTAATATATCATTTTGATCCTAGCAGGAAGTATAAGTAATGAGAGGAATAATCAGGTTAATCTGGACTTCTATGTTATAACAGGATGGTCCTACAAACGTTCCGCAATTATGAGTCCTAATGTTGTCTTCTTTTTTCGAGAATAATGAATTTCGCAGATGTTTAAAATTTGTCAACTTATTCAATTTTGAACGTTTATAGTGTAAACTCCTGAAATTTTAAATATACTTTTTTAAATAGGTATATATGGAAGATTTGCAACTGAAGATCTTTCCATTTCAAATGTGTGTAATTTGAAATCATAAAATTGTCAATGTTTTTTTTATTACATTTTGAAGCTGTTCAAAAACTTAAAACTTGCATCATTCTCAATTAAAATTTCAAAAAATTAAGAGCTCATAAATTTCAAAGATTTATAATTCAAATTAAAAAATTTGTAATAAAAGAATTGCAATCAAATAATTTTAATTTCAGAACATGAAATAAATAGCCTGACAAGATGTTCAAGTGTTGACTGGTCCAATAATCAGTGAAAAACTCCATGATAATCAGTAAAAGCTGTAATCTACACCTTTAATTTTTTACCACCATCTTCAAATTAAATAGGTAATCGTGAACGTACAATGAAATTTAGAATATTTTACAATCTTGCTAAATAAAAACTTAGACTATTTTTCGAAACATAAAGATTTGAATAAATATTACGGAAAAAACGCAGGCGAATGGTATCATACCATTTTCTTGTCGATAATACTCCTAATCACAGTTTTTAATACAACCAGGTGATCTGATTTTGAATGTACACAATTCACCAGTTTTTTGCTATTCTTTCTAGTTTTACTATCCGCTCAAAAAAAAAAATACTTGTCTTTTCGAAATAAAAAGTTTTCGTGTAAAATATAAAAGTCCATGACTTTATTTCTTTTGAATCATTGTGCATTTTTTTATCATAGGTGCATGTCCTGTAAACCGTAAAATTAATATAAATTACGAATGCATTCCTTGATCACTTAGTTTTATATTTTCATAAACTCTTGTGCCACCCTTAATTAATTAAATAACATTAAGAGCGGTTTGAATTTTTTTCCTTCTCGAAAATCTCATCGTCTCAAATTCTCAACGTTTCGGCCATCACGTACATAAATTTGTCATGTAAATGACGGGTTGTGATTAAACGTAAAATATTGTCCAAACTGTGAAATCAATTCTAACGAATCTGAAAACTAAATGTTCTGTTCGAAACTGAATAATGAAATGTAAATATCGGATAAGAACAACGTTGTCGCCCATAATATTTGAGATAACGACTATAAAAAATATGTATCAGAGTATATAACGAAGCACTCGAACATTCATCAGTTGCATAGTTATTGAAAAATTTCAATAATACATTAATTCGTTTCACAAATATGAAAGTTGTATCTGCTGTCATCTTGATCTTGATGGTCATCCTGGAGGCTATTGGTTAATATAATAAAATATATCTATTATCTTGAGTAAACCTTTTTAGGCCATACCAAATCCTAATTTGTGCAATTTCATCTACATTCTATCTCAATTTCTCTTTTATTTCCATAAATACTTTTTTTACGTAAAGAAAGGAAGTACGAGACTGAAAAATATACAAGAACAATTTTTTCCTGTTTTTTGTTGATGATTTCAGTTAAGAGTTCGAATGCTTGCCTAATGGTGAACCTATTCCGTATGTTTCTCATTCCGGATCTTCTTCTTCTACCAGAATTCATTCACCTACTGAGCCTTCTCTTCGTGCCAGGTCCAGGTCTCTTTCTGCCAGTAGACCTTATATATACCTACCTAAAGTGCTACCTGAAAGACTTAGATTTGTTCGGCTTATTCCTAACACAAATCCAGATCGGCAATTGGAAGTTCGAAAATACACTTTTCCTCGCGATACATCAATTCAATGGAAAGCAAAATATAATGTCCTTGGGCCCATACCAAACCAAGAAAAAACAGTATTATCTACAACAAATGGTGATGTCTCCGCAATATTCGACAGGAATTATACAGCTCTCCGTGGAATGTATTCAAAAAGATGTCACTATGGAAAGCAGGTTGAAACACGTATGAAAATAAACATGGACAGCGGCGCGGTTGAAACTATGACTCCAGAAGAAATCGCAGATTCTCCGTTAGGTAGGAAGCGCCTAATCTCAATGAATTTTAAAACATTAATGTTAGACGGATTCCACCCATACCATTAATTTGATTATAAAAAAATTGAAAACTAAACCATAATACTGTTGGTGATGCAAAGAAGGATTAAAATGTTACAAGTGACTGGAATTATATACAACTAGAAAAAATAGCGCTTTGCGAGCTTATTACGTGATTCTTATTTCAAGTGCCTCATTGTCAAATCAAAATATATATTTCAATTGAAAGTTTAGTAAAATGTAACTAACAACAATAGAGAATAAAAATGATTATTAGGATATCTACGCCAGCCTGAATACGAGTTTAATTTTAGTCGGCTTTCAGCAATCTGTGATTCTCATCTAAATATAAAATTTTATCCCAGCAGAAATTAAAAGCAGAGAAAGGAGTCATTACGTCAATTTGTGATTTCGTATTTTAATAAGATTGTTCTAAAAGATGTTCTTTAATCTGACTTTTACTATATAATTTCGAATGTTTATGGTTCGGTCATTTGCAACTCCTTCAACGGCGGTAGAAAAAAATGCCCTTAGTTCAGACTAATAATTTTTTAACTTAACAGGAGGCTTATATTTCCCCCTTCAAGAATTTCGTGTTAAAAAAACAAGTGTTTCTATTTCTCATTCATGAAGAAAAGCGATGAGTAGTTTTTAGGAAATTCTTTCAAAAACGGCTTGCAATTAATGACAATGACGTAAAAAAATCTATCGAAACTAAACCGGACAACATTTCTTGATTTGCCATTAGAAGGTAAGGAATTGTCCAACTCACAAAAAAAATTCTCATAAATGACTGGAATCGTTGACTGCAAACGTAGCAAGTTACTATTTTCACGAAGTAACTGCAGCTGTAAATCACACGCTTTTTTAAGAAATTTCACCAATACTGCATTCAAATTTGAATGATCCTAAATTGAGATAAAAATTGTAGTTTCAAAGTTTCTTAGTCTACTTCAGTTTGGTTTACCAGTTATTGTTTTTGTACTTTAAATTGAAATAAATGAATTTTTAAAAGCGCGATGCAAACTTTGATTGTAAATAATTTGAAATTGCTTGATTTCAAAATTCGAATTTTAAAATAGTTAAGAACGTTAAAAACGGTAAAAAAAACAGTTAAAATTTGTACAACTTTGGATGTTTCATTTTGAATCAGTGTGTAATTTTCAAGCCTTTTTGGGAATCAACCTATATGCGGGGCTTTATTTCATTACTGGAATTCTTCTCTTCATCATCACAGATATCAATCTCCTGAAAGGTCTCTTCCTCTTGCCAGACCTTATTCTGATGCCGAGCCTCCTCTTTGTGTCAGATCGAGGTCTTCCCCTGCCAGTCATTCGTCTTTATACATTGGGGTGGTCCAAAAATGCATTGGAAAGTTTTTTTTTTTTCAAATTACCATGCATATCGCTTGGAAATTTGCTCGAATCCACACAAAAATGAATGAATTTTTCTAAATGATATTGTTTTCATATGACTATTTCCAGTAAGACGCATAGTTTTTGTTTCAATAATTAAATATATTATGAAAAAAAATATTCAATTTTTCGGTTCAACTACGAAAAGATATAAAAAATTATATTAGAGAAAATTATTCATCCTAAATCTAAAAATTTGTGGATACTATTTTTTTATATGACGCATAATTTTTGTTTACATCGTGGAAATTAAAAAAAAAATCTGATTTTTGGAAAAAGAACCCAAGATCTATTGAAATATTTAAATATCGAATGGTTGAAGCCGAAAGAGCTTTAACCAAAAAGAATGAACAATTACAAATGCCAAATATGAATGGCTTAAGCTCAAAAGAAATGTGGAGAAATTTTGTTTGAATGTTGAAGATCGTATAAATTGTTACATCAATTTTAATGAATTCGAAACCTGAATTTTTTTCCTGAAACTATCTAATCAAATGTAAATATCTGATAAGAACAACGTAGTCGGCTATAATATATCAGATAACGACTATAGAACATATGTATTATAGAATATTGCTGTTTTATTTCAAACTTTATTTAATTTCGTTAAAAATGAGCACGATTTTAATTTGAATTCCTTCTAGAGGAAACCAGAATATAATTGTTGAAAAAAATGGAACCCAATACGTGTCCCTACTGTTACGAAATTCGTACTTTATAGAATCGTACCTCATTATTACCACCCGTATAAGAGTCGCTCTGAGCCCCCCAATTCAGAAAACCTAACTCAGATTTTATAAACTTGACTACTGATTATATATATTTTCATATATATTTGTGTAAACGATGGGGAAACACCTGACCTATCGAGCGATCAGAAAGAAATACACAGTTAATAAAACAAGACAAAATAGCGGCAATTATCTAAAATATTGAAAATATATTTTCCTAAAAAGTCCACTTTTTAAAATTTGTATTTATTGAGGAAATATTGCTTACAATGTGCACCATATTTTCCATAAATCCTTCTTTATGTAAAGAGGGGAAGGAGGAGACATACAAATATACAACAAAAATTGTATCCTATTTTTTGTTTGCAGGTTTCAGTCTACTGTTCGAGTGTTTGCCCAATGGCGAACCTATGCCGTATGTTCCTCTTTCCGAATCTTCTTCTTCTCCTTCTGCCAGAAATCATTTACCTACTGAGCCTCTTGTTCGTGCCAGATCCAGGTCTCCTTCTGCCAGTAGACTTCATATATACCTACCTAGAGTGCTACCGGAAAGACTTAGATTTGTTCGGCTTATTCCTAACGCGAATCCGAACCGGCAATTCGAAGTTCGAAAATACACTTTTCCTCGATGTAAGCCAATCCAATTAAAAGGATACCTTCAGGTTCTTGGGCCCATGCCAACCGAAGAACAAACAGTATTATCAACAACGAATGGCGACGTCTTTGCAATATTTGACAGGAATTATACAGTTCTCCGTGGGATATATTCAAAAAGATATCACCGTGGAAAGCAGCTTGAAAGACGTGTGAAAATAAACATGGCCAACGGCGCGGTTGCAGATATGACTAAAGAAGAAATCAAGGATTCTCTGTTAGGCAGGAAGCGCCCAATCTCAATGAATTTCAAAATAATAATGGTAGATGGATTCCACCCGTACCATTAATTGAATTATAAAAAAATAAACTATAATACTGTTGGTGATGCAGCGCGGGAATAAAAATGTCACAAGTGACTGGAATTATATATAAGTAGGAAAAAAAGTGCTTCGGGAGCTTATTACGTGAATCGTCTTGCGATTTCCTCATTATATTTGAACTTGTACAGTTTTTGACATTTTCGCTTTCAGATGATACAATGCTGTAAGCTACCAGTTAAAACTTGCACAATTTGGAATGTTTTATTTTTAATAAGTGTGTAATTTTCAAGCCGTGTTAGAAATAAACCTATCTGCGGGGCTTCATTTTATCATTACATTTCTTCCCTTCCTCTTGACAGATATCAATCTCCTGAAAGACCTCTTCCTCTTGCCAGACCATATTCTGATGCCGAGCCTCCTATTCGTGTCAAATCGAGGTCTTCCCCTGCCAGTCATTCTTCTTTATACATTATGGTGGTCCAAAAATGGATTGCAATTTTTAAAATAATTTTCATGCGTAGCGCCCGCAAATTTTTTAGAATCGACACAAAAATAAATAAATTGTTTTGAGTGATATTTAGAGGTCGCTCAAGCCCCCTCAACTTTAACACGTATTTCCCATAAGATAAAAAGACTTTTTTGTAAAGTTTATTTAAAATCGTCAATATTTGCTGAGCCAAGTTAAAATTCAACATTTCTGTTCATAATTAACCATATAATACTGCTTTATACTGCTAATTGGACATTTGCATTAATTATTTAAACAATTTTTCATTGTATTTAGCAATTTTCTTTCAGAATGCAGATAGAAAGTCGCGATTTTCTCAAAAAAATTTCACTTCTTGTCCACTTTTAAATTAAAGTGATGTAATATTAATTGAAGTTGAGTAAAAAATTGCTTCAACAATTTATTGTTATTCTAAATAATATTCTCTTTGAATAATGCTAGAAATTGCAATTTTGTCTTTAATTTTAAGCTTCTTATCAACTTTTCACTTAGAGTGAGTTAATATTGAATTCAAATTATCAAAAATAATTGTTTTAACGAATTATTATTGTTCACAACTATCATCAATTGCATTAATTTTAGATAGTCGCAGTTTTTTTATGAAATTTTCACCTTTCTACTTACTTTTCACTTAGTGATGTAATAATTTGCAAGTTAACAAAAATAGTTCCAAATTCGTCTAGAAACAAGAGTATCGCTTACTTTTCTGTTTTCTTTTGAACCGCATATATTTGTTACAAAAACATCATTCTTTCTCTACACGGTTAAGTGAAATTAGTGGCATAAAGATAATTTTTGCTGCAAAAGATTCCTATTGAGACAAATAAAATTGTCTTCACCTTTAATTTCAGAGGAAATTCTATTTGTACCAAGAAACATCATTTTGACACAAGTGAATTTGATTAATTGACATTGATTGTCAATTGATGCTGCATGATACAATAGATACCTGATGATAGTTTGTATGAGCTGAACACATTTTTTTATATATTGTTAATGTTGTTAAATAGACGAACATAATATAAAAGGTACAGTTCATAATACTTTCTTAGAACTATTAAATTTTTAAGGGCATTATATTTGAACTTGTTCAGTTAGGAGATTTCCAATCACAAATTACAAAATGTTTTAGGCTACGACTCGAAACTTGTAAAATTATTAATGTTTTGTTTTTGTTCACAAAATTATGTAATTTCCAAGTACTTTTCAGAAATGGTTTGTATGCAAGGCATTATTTCGAGAAAAAAAAGAAACAGAAATAATTTTGATGAATTCAAATATCTGGAAATGTGCCACTGAATTAAATGAGTAGGATTTTCAATTGAGAATAGTGAAATCTCACTGACTCAAATTTAGATACTGAAAAATGAAGGTGAAAAATAAATTTTTAATATTGAATATTAAACCAATTCTTATTCTACTTAAAGTTTTTCCTCTGTATTTGAGTTTCGGGCACTACCTTTTCGTTGAAGTGGGAACTCAGGTAGTAGCGTGAAGCTTCTTGTTGAGCAGGTTCAAAGCCTTTTTCTGCTCAGTTCAGTTTCAATCAAGGTGTAAGCTAGTGTAGATATTTCGGATGTTGCAACGATTTAAAATCAATTGCGATTCTTGCAGACAATTCAGGTATTTGAGTCCTTCAATTCAAAGTCAGTCTTTCTCTAATTTTTGATTACTTGATCAGTGATTTTCCGACTCGATCATCTTCTGGTGTTGTGGGAAGTGACGAGTTGGATGACGTATTACTTCCGGTCGCGTCGGGATCGATTGTTCGGTGAACGATCGTGTTCGTAGCATCCGGATGCTAAATCTTTGCCAATTTATTAAAACAAATGATAAGGAGCAAACTGTCATTGGTAACTTCGATCACACATGTAAAGAACCATCTTCTCACATTTCTGAAATTCAAGTGTTCTTACAACAGCGAATTCAAGCACATGAAGGCTTCCGCAACGTTGTATACGCTAATGAGTGAATCCAGTCCACCGCTTCAACTTAGAACGCCTCGCCAGGCTCGGAAATGAAGTCGTGCTGCATCTCACCCAAACTACTTGATCGGTCATTTCCAAGAGTGGCATAGGCTTAATGCTCTTGACAGGAATCAAACTGCGATTCGACTACGTGCATGCTTCAATTATCACTAGATGGGAGATTAGAGTCGTAGCTGTCCTTCGAAGGCTAGTTCTCGCCTATGCTACAAACAGCATCATATCACATTTCATAAATACATAACTCGTAAAAGACCTTCGACCAAAGACTCGGACCCTTCAACCTCTAATAAAGTTCGTTTGTAATTTAGAATCCGATTATTCGGCCTCTTTCTGACAAGTTCTGCTTGCTACAGCAAAAGTCGCTGTAAAGTCCTCGCATGGATACGAATTTCGAACGAGCCCTTTTCCACCCTGGTTCTGAGACCAGTTCTTTGTCCAGCCAATTTGTTCGCATCTTGATTTACGGCAACAGGCGATCGATATTTTCATTAGCAGAGTTGAAAATAAACCAATCGAGATTACTCCCAGACGCGTGGACCTTCCTCTCGAATTTCGGGAATCATTGTTAATTGACGAAGTGAGTACTCTTGTGCTTTGTGATCTTCGTGTGATCACTTCATCGGAGAAAATTGTGAATGAAAATTGGCATCATATTCAGAGGCTTCCCTCAGTAGATCCGAAGCTCATTGTACCGCTACCCATGGATGTGCACTTAGGCGCTGATGTGTACGGCTCACCTCTTCTAGTTGCAATTTCTTTCAAGGATCACGAAAGGCTCCCGTCGCCTTTAGATTAGTTTTCGGGCGGGTTGTGATTGGTCCGCTCGGATTCTCTACACCTTCAGATGAATCGAGCCGTTCCAGAACTATAATGACCCTAAGTGTTTGCCAAAAGGATAACCTTGCTAGCCTCCTTAAACGATTCTGGGAACAAGAGGAAGTACATAGTCCCCCGTTGATTTCTCTCGAGGATCAGGAATGTGAGCAAGCTTTCATGGACGGACATAGACGCGACAACACGGGCAGATACATCGTACGTCTCCCTCTTCGACAAGCCTGTATTTGCACCTAAGGACAATCTCTGCTGAGATTAGAATAATAAAATAGAACAGAAATCCAGGGTTTTGGGAATACCAGCAAACATGACTTTGCCGCTGTGGTTTACGTCCGAGTGCATTTCTCACAGAGAACCTGCAATGCACAACTTGTCACATCCAAGGCTTGCGTCGTACCCGTTTAGACTATCACTATCCCTAAACTGGAATCTTGCTTGTGGTTGGATTGCTCAATTTCGTACGCCAGGAATTGGAACTCTCTCATGTGGTCATCCACGCTTGGTCGGACTCACGAATCGTTCTCGGTTCGATTTAAACAGATGATCCTTACGGTTGGCCGATTCCTGTCGCCAATCAAATTTCGGAGATCCAGCGAACTCTCTTCATCGTTTTTTGGCGCTACATCCCTCAAAGGAAAATTCAGGTGATAATGCTACTCGAGAAATGGATCCTCTGGCTTTCGCTTAGCAGAGTCTGCGGCGGAATGGCCCCGAATAGCCTGTACCGAGTGATGTTCACTGGCCCATCGTCAAATTATGCTGACTAACAGTCGTGCGGGGCTCTATGCGGCCAATTGTGCTCCATGGCGGGTGGAACTAATTTATTTAGTTATACATGGAAATTCATTGTTATACATGGAAATTCATTGCTATACATGGAAATTCATGGCAAGCGGAAATAAACTCTTGACCTTCGTACGTGAAATTTGTTTCGTTCAGAAAACGAGGCGGGCGCGAGGTTAATATTTTTTCAAATATTATTGTTCTTCTTATCAATCATTTTCAGCAAGGACGAGTAGATTTTCTTTTGATCGTAAAAAATGAGATTAAAAATAAAAAATTAAATTTTTGGAAAAACGACACAAGAGACAAAGGAAATGGAATGAAAAATGTTGCTTTATCACAAAAAATCTACAAGTTTTGTTATAAACTTTTATCATAAAAATATATCAACAATAGAAGAATTAACTCATTGAAAAAACGACACAAGTTGCAATAACATGTATAATAACAAAATTGTTTTTTTTTTATAGGATGCGCCATTTTTTTACTTATATAAATAATTCAATGAAAACACATATGTTTCAATTTCAATGCATATTATGAATTGTAATAATATAAATGTATTGAAATAATACCTTTTTCAGAGTAGCTAAAAAAAAATTTGATGCAAAATAAGGAACAAATATTTAAGTAATCAAGATGTATAAATTTTGTACTTTGTCTGGCAATATCTGAATAAGCAGTACTAGACCGAGGAACAGAAATTATTACAATATACATTTAACATAATAGTGTTGAGCATAATGTAGAAAAGTTCACATTTTTAACAAAATCAAATGCGAAGCATGAGATACGTGATGAGAATGTAGTCGTTGAAGCCGAAGGAGCTTCAACAAAAGAGAACTCACAATCACCAAATTACAGTTTTCTATGCTTTTACCTTCGACTTTGAAAACAAATATTTTATTTTTCGTTCAAGCTATGAAAAGATATAGCGAATGATATTAGGGGAAAATATTCATCCTAAGATCTAAAAATTTGTGGATGCACAAACGAGGCGAAATTTTGCTTAAAAGTTGAAGATCGTATAAATTTTTACATCAATTCTAATGCCTTCGTATACTCAATTTTTTCCTTGAAACTGACTAATGAAATGTTAATATCTGATAAGACCAGCGTTGTCGCCTATCATATTTCAGATAAGGACTATAGTACGTATGTATTATATAATATAATGAAACACTGAGACATTCATCAGTCGCATAGTTAATGAAAATTTGCAATAATACATTAATTCATATCTCAAATATGAAAGTTGTATCTGCTGTCGTCTTAATCGTGATGGTTGTTTTTGAGTCTTTTGGTGAATATAACAAAATATATCTATAATTTTTAATACATCTTTTTATGCTTTACGAAAATCCGAATTTGTGCGATTTAATCTACATTCTATCTCAATTTCTCTTTTATTTTAAATTTAATTCGCGTTACGAAATTCGTACCATATGGAATCGTACCTCATTATTACCATCTGTGTAAGATTCGTTTTGAGGCCTCCAATTCCGAAAATCTTACTAAATTTTATAAACTTAAAAAAACAACATACATATCATTTCTGTAGACTAAACAAACGTATCACATTACTGGGGATATATTTTTTATATATATTACCATAATTCTCTAATAAATTATATAATCGAACAAATTTTAATTTTCGATTTTTCAATGATCGACTATATTTCGAACGATCAGAAAAAAATATGCAAATGTAAAAACAAGACAAAATGGCGGTTTTTTTCTAAAATATTGCTGACCGAATGTTTCCCTAATGGCGAACCTATTCCGTATTTTTCTCGTTCCGGACCTTCTGC
>JAABKJ010006409.1:0-22005 GCA_011634705.1 Andricus grossulariae
GTGTATAAGAGACAGATATATATATATATATATATATATTACGTCACCAATTATTTTCAAGAGACTGAAAAGCTAAATACGAGTCGTAGTAATTTTGATAACATTAACTTTACCTTTTCCCTTTTCAAGAATGGCTGGACAAGCTAAGGAAGTGAGTTCTAAAAGCTCGAGAACATCTTTCTGTTGGAGACCTGCTCGGTCAGCTAGAGCCATACTTTCTGCCAAACCTGCCAAAGTGACGCCGGCCATGAGCTGCAGAACGAGATTCATTTTGGATGCGTTGCCCACTTCCCCAAGGTAGAAACTGCTCTTTCCCATAGCTTCGAAACAACTCTGACACTCATCAAAAAGTGTCCGATCACCGGCTGCGAGTATAACGAGAGTGCCTTCTTGTGCCTGAGTTTTGCTTCCTTGCACTTGAGCTTCCAAGTATCGGCCACCTTTTGCATTTATCGCCTCAGCGATGTCTTTAGAGGTCTCAGCGTCAATTCCTGTCATTTCTACGTAACCCTTGTCAGGTGACATCTCCGATAGGACACCGCAGTTGCCAAAGACCATCTGAAATCAATATGTTTTGTTTGTCTGATTTTATTTTGCCTAGCGTTGATGTTAAATTCCTCTTTTGGTGTTTTTATTCAAATGCTTAAGAGGAAGTGCAAATAAGAATTTTAAAAATTGCTTTCAAGTAAAATGTTTTCCTGTCTATTATTTTTACCAACAATTTTTCATCGTCGATTCTCTTACTTAATTGAATTAAACAAATATTATTATCAATTACTGAAAAAGTATGACTTTTCCTACTTACTTCTTTCGCAGCTTGTGGATCTGCAACACACGAGAAAGTAATATCTGCCGCCAAAACGACGTCCGAGGGAGTAAGGCCCTGTTCAGCTCCTGCTTTCACGAAGTCTATACACTGTAAATAAAATAAAAATTTGATTAGAATCTTATTTCTTATTTTTCTAAATTTATACTTTTTAGCTTTTGCAAATAATAAAAAAAAAACACATACACAAATTAAAAATCACAGTCTGCTGTGTTCTGTCTTAAACCTAAATAACCAATCAATTATCTTTCTATGGAGGGTTAAAGCTCTAACAATAATAAAGTGCTGTATTTCTTAATTAATATCTGTTCATATAAAAAAATCCTATAGATTTTATTCGGTTTCCAGCATAACGGCGCCACCTGTAGACCGACCGTTCACTCGATGTTCATTTACAAACATTCCAACAGATAGCGACTCTGTAGACGAACATTCAGCAGAGTAACTTCCGCTCTCGCATCACTCCTGACACAGGAAAATTATACAATATGCATGCGTATGTGCTTACTCACACTGTCATGCCCAGTTGCCACGCAATGTTTCGCTTGCTTCGAAATAAAACGAAAACTGTTATCAGAAGGACGCCATGAAACCAACCATTCCACTTTGCATGCTTATAAATGTCGAATGCACATTATCTCACCTAACTTTCTAATTCCAAAAATACTCTAATAAAAGGTTACGGATACTTTGCTTTTTAGAGAGATTCTATTTTCAGTATCAAATTCTGCTGGAACCTCGAATATTCCGACGAAGAACATATCATCTGCAAATTCTTCCGCCATTGTTTCTTCTTGAATGCAAGTTTCGATTTAGATAAGAAAAATGGATCCAAAAAATCCTGACTGCGTAGGTTTTGATTTTCGATCGCAGCTGAAAGGCGTCGTTCAATTTGATAAAGTAGATTTTGGTATCATATAGCCATGTTAGATAGATAAGTCGCCCATCCCATCCATTATGACTATTATAATGCAGGTAGAGAAAGTACACAGGGATAGGCAAACCTTCAGGGGGTGGGGTGTGTGTGTAGGGGGGGGGGTAGGGGAGGAAGTGCCAAATATGAAGGGAAGGAAGATCGATTGTAGCCACAGAACTCAGAATTAGACACTTGGCCAGGCTGAAAACGAAAGGAAAAGCGAGAGCCTTTCGATTAGAGAAAGCATTTCTAGATCGTAATTCAATCTTGGATACTTATATTTCAGATAAGTTACCCGTTACTTTATCAAATTTAAGACAAAAATCATAAATGCCTTTCTTATCGGTTAGGTTTATGAACATTTATTTTAAAAACATTGTAAAATGCAAAGAAGCTATTCACTACAGAATAAATAAATCGAAGATTCAATATCATGAAAATCAGAGATCTGTCAGATTTCTGAGATCCCAAGATTCAGTAGACTCAAAAACAATTGAAAACTAGTTTTAAACTTCTACGTAGATTTCGGAAATCTTTTAAGTCTTCAAAAATCTTTGCGAATCTTCAAAAAATCCGGAATCTTAAATCGCTAATTCCGATTTTTAAAGATTTTGGGATCGCGGGATTTACCTGATTTCAAAAGTGAATAACCACCCCTCGGTTAAATCTTTATTCACAAACCTAACCGGAAAGGAAGGCATAATGATGTATGATTTTTATCTTTGGAATATCAGAATAACAAACATTTTACTTAATTAAATTGGTCTCGCTTTGTCTCAATACAGGGCGCGGATCGACTAGAAGGCTTTAAAAAAGTCGCATTACTCGCATAAAATTACAAAGAAAGTCATATGGAATTTCGAAAATAGTCCACAAAAAAAAAACACGCTTCCAATTTTTCAAGATAATGGAAAAATGCAGTATCAGACACTGAATTAGTAAAAATAATAACTTTATTTATTTAGGAATATAAAGTACATAATTTTAATTGATTTTCAAATAGTCTTTGCACAATAGAATAAACTTTAAAGTTGAAAAAATTTATTAACAATATCCATTCAACTTGAAATATTAATTAATTTTGAACTTCAGGAACATTCATTTTGAGTATTTTAAACTTGACATTACTCACTAATTAAGGTAGCCCGAAATGCTCTCGAAAGCGGGCAACATAAGGCAATTTTCCACGTAAATAGGGAAATAAATTTGTTTAAATAAAACTAATATAGATACAATATTAAATTCAATATGAAACATTTTAAATTCTTAAGATTTCAACTCGAAATATATTGCATTTTCCATAAAGTAGTTGAATTTTGAACTAAAAGAGACGAATTTAAAAAAAAAAGAGACGAATTTTAAAAAAAAGAGAGTCTTCAAGTTAAAAAGTAGAACTGATTAGAAAAAGTTGACTTTTAAAATCGGAAGATTAATTTTCAATAAAATAGTTGAATTTACACAAAAGTAATAATTTTTCAACCAAACAGTTGCATTTCTAACTAAATAGTTGAGAAAACTTTCAAACTAAAGTGGAAATTTTTTAACAAAGTAATTGATGTTTTAACCAAATAGATGAATTTTCAACCTACAAATATGAATTTTCAAACATATGGTCGAATTTTCAAACAAACAAGATTAAGCTTCAACCAAATAGTTGAATTTTCAAGCCAAAAAGACGAAATTTTTAAAAGACAGTTGAATTATCAATATGAAAAGTTGAATTTTCAACAAAAAAGATGATATTTCAACCAAACAGTTGAAATTAGAAAAAAAAGTTAATTTTCAAACAAAGAATTGCATTAAGTTGAACTTTAAATCAAAAGTGATGAATTTCCAACAAAATAGATGAATTTTTAACCAAAAATAGTTGCATTTTCTTATTGGGTTTTATGAATTCAGTTCGCATTTAAGCGAAAAACTATAAAAAGGGTAAAAGGAGAAGTTTCTTGAAAAACAGGGGGAAAAGGAGGAATTCTTTAAAAACGGGGAAAAAGGAGAACAGAGAAAAGTGTTCAGACTGTAACTGAATTTGTAATTAATCGATTTTAAACGTTTTCGACTTAAAATTGTCCGACTGTTAAGCCTTGCAATTGGAAAAAATTAAAACTTTGAATACAGATTCACGAAATTAAAAACTGTTCAATTTCAAACGCTATTAATTAAAAAAATTTCTAAGTATAAAGCTTTAATGAGAAATTATTCAACTTTTAATGTTCTCAATTAAAATGGTGCAACTTTCTAGTTTTGAATTTCAATTTTAAAAGTTGCAATGTGATTAGAAATCAAACTAAGAATAGCTAACTTCTGAGGAAAACGGAAAAAAGCCGACAAGTCGCAATTTTCTTAAAAACTCGCATTTTTTTAAAGTAAAAAAAGTCGCATGTTCCGAGCCGTGCAATATTTTCTAAACAGCAGAATTTAAAACGAGTATCAAAATTTACAATCCTAAAAGCCTATAGAATTGGATCCTCCTAATTTGCACGAAATAACATATAATAATTCCTAAATGAAGTAGACCTACATTTTTTTATAGCTTGAAACTGAAAACTGAAAATTTAACACTTTTGATGATTCTTTACCAACAGACATGTTATAGATAGATCAATCATTTTTACCTTAGAGAACCCCTTGAAAAAATTATAAGGACTCCGTTGTCATATTCAGATGTGGAAGTCAGAAGAAAATTGATCATCCAGTTGTCAGGTTTTGAATCATATTAAAGCTTTTTCCAAATGCTTTCATCATTATTCTATCAATGATAGCTAATCGTTAGTTGCGGAGCTGCCAGTCGAAGACCTTTTGGATAAAGTTTAATCGATAAACGATTTGGCACTTTTCTTTCAAATTCAGATCTATAAGACTTAAGACACTATTTACATAGTTATTTCGAAATCCAAAAGTGCTTTAAAGCCACTTTCAGCGGAGAAAATTAGGGTGACAACTTGTCAGAATAAAATTTCCGGTAAAGCCGGTCGAATTCCGGCCTGGTGACAACCTTAGAAAATCCTCAAGGTCGTCTAGGCTCTATATCAAAAAAATCCCTTTTATAGAACCTGCTAGAAGAGAATTACAAATAGGTGCAAGAACGGGTCACTTGGGTAAGATTAACAATAAGAGCAAAACCTCTCTGTAGCTTTTTTGCGATTCTTTGGCATCGGTTCCTGTATCGAGCCTCGACTAAGTGGCCTTGAACCGTTGTGAACGTGCTCCACTTATTCGGTTTCCCAAGCACACGCTCATTGGATTTAAATCAGTCAAATTACTATCTGAACGAAAACATTTGCCACCAAGAAGCGTTGAAGTTTTAACAAATGAACAGCCATTTACAAATTCATTTCGAGGCTTTGGTTCATTCAAATCTGTATTACCTTCTATTCTATTATTCCCTGATAATTCGCTCAGTTGTGTATTTCATCATTTAATCTTTACTCGACAGAAGCTCGTAGTTTTTCAAACCAGAAAAACAAAAGTTTTCATAATTAATCCAAGTACTGTTGAAATTGACATAGTGGTCACAAAAAGAAGTTCGAATTTGCTGATAAGATTACAAACATCAATGTATTGTTTACATGACAAAGTGCTCGACTTGTTTCTGACAAGGTTCACTCGAGCAAATTGCTAATTTCAACTTTAAATTGAGCATCTAATTCAGAATTAGAAAAATAAACATAAGGCAGTGAGAGCCAATCCTTGTCAGTGAAATAAAAAAGAAAGTTTTAATCTTAAATATTTCTCCCAATCGTCCCAATACAAAATACATGCAATATAGATAGTATTCAACAATTCGTTTAAAATTAATTGTCTTTTTTTTTTAGATTGACGGGCCAGCTGTCCAAAGTCGGAAATCTGGCAACACTGTCTGTATCCTTGACTGTCAATACCAGATAAATACATAATTTGCCTGATATCGCGAAACAGATTCACGTTTGCGTATCTTATCAGTGTATGTTAACCGAAATAAAGCTCAGGCGGCTTATTCTCATTTTTTTCTTGTGACATACAACGGTTGTATACTAAAACCAAAAAATTTAGAATTATGATTTTTTTTTAAATACACCCTTATATCTCTCAATTTACCGTATTAATAAGACTGGTCTATTAAGGGTGGGTTCAAAAACTACGTCGCGCTTTTTTGAAATCTGTCCACCCCTCTCCTTCTTCCCCATAGAATATAGAGATATTACAGAAAGCTTGAGACCCCCCCCCCGGCCCATAGCGACGTCATAAATACGAACCCTTTTGATCTTCCGACTTCGTTTGATAAACGTCTAAAATAAAACACACAACGTACAAACATAATATTTCAACAGCCTTTCATAGCCCAAAATGCTCTCAAAAGTGAAAAATTAATGTATAGATACAATATTGAATTCAATATGAAACGCTCAAGATTAATTTTCTACCAAAAGAGATGAATTTTCAAAAAAAGAGTTCAATTTTCAACCTATCAAGACTTATTTTCAATCAAATGTTTGAATTTTAAAACAAAAACAATTAAATTCAAACCTAAACAGTTGCATTTTTAACCAAGTAGTCTAATCTTCCAGCCAAAAAGATGCATTTTCAGGAAGAGAGTTAAATTTTAAAGCAATAATTTTTCCATCAAAAAACATGAATTTTCAATCGAAAATGACCAGATTTCAACAAAAATGTTGAATTTTCGAACAAAAAAGGGATAACCTTTAAACAAAATAGTTGCAAAAAAAACAGTTGCACTTTCAACTACATAGTTGAATTTTTAAGTCAGGAAAGCGAATTTTTTGAAGACAGTTAAATTTGCAAATCCGAAAGGACGAATTTTCTATTGAAAAAAAAAATTTCACAAATTGATTAAATTTTCAACAAACCAGTTGAATTTGTAACAAAATCACGAATCTTAAACAAAAAAATAAATTTTTAACAAAGAAGTTCAACTTTCAAACAAGTATAAGAATTTTGAAAGAAAAAGATGAATTCTTAACAAAAAATATAATAGGTTAAGACCACCAATTCTGGGCACCTTAATCCAATTACTGGTATCACAAAAACCAAAGTGAATTTATTTTATTTTGGATAAATATTGGATTGCACTATATATTTAATATACGAATTATATGTAAAAATGATAGTATACATGTTTAAATTAATTGAGGTAAAACATGCTAAAAAAATGTATTATCTGAACAATTAGAGAAAGCTGCCAACAATTGAGGGGTACCGAAAATTGGTTCTCTTACTCTACATAGTTTATGTTTAAACCAAAAAAAGATTTTTATTTTAAATTAAAATCAGTTGAATTTAACCGAAAAAGTCCAATTTTCAACAAAATAGCTGAATCCTTAAATAAAACGATTAATTTTTAACCAAACAGTTGCTTTTTTAACAAACAAAAAAAATAAAATTTCTACCAAAAGAGATGAATTTTCAAATAAAAAAGACGAACCCCCTTGAAAGCCGTAGAATTTTCCACCCGAAAATATGAATTTTCAACAAAAGGGTTACATTTTTAAGCCAAAAACTAATGTTGTACAAAACAGTTACATTTCCAACCCGAAAATATGAATTTTCAACAAAAAAGTTCCTTTTAACGTAATAGTTGAATTTTAAACTAAGAAAGATTAATTTTAGACCAAAAATGGAATAGTTAAATTTTTTAATTAAAAACATTCATTTTCAACAAAATGGTTCAATTTTTAATCAAAGATATGGATCTTTAACTAATAAATTTAATTTTTAACAAAGTAGTTCAACTTTCAATCAAGCAGTTCAATTTTCAATCTTTAACTTCAATTTTCAACTAAAAACGACCAATTTTCAACCAATAGTGGAATGATTAAATTGTCAACTGAAAAAATTAATTTGCAATAAAATAGTTGAATCTTCAACCAATAAAATGATTGTTTAACAAAGAAGTTCAACTCTCAACCTAGTAGTTGCATTTTCAATTAAAAAGATCAATTTTCAACGAAATAGTTAAACTTTCAACCAAAGAGATGAATTTTCAACTCAAACGATGAATCTTTAACTGGGATAGTTAAATTTTCAACAAAAAATGATCAATTTTAAATAAAAAATAGAATAGTTAAATATTCAGTTTAAAAATTAATAATCGCTGGATTTTCAACAAACCAAAAATCGAATTTTCAACAAAATAGTTCAAACTTTAACAGAATAGTAGAATTTTTAACAAAGGTGTCTAGCGTTTCTTTAAAAAAAATTCAAGGACTTTTCCAGGTTTTCCAGG
Source organism: Andricus grossulariae (assembly GCA_011634705.1). Lineage (NCBI taxonomy): Eukaryota > Metazoa > Arthropoda > Insecta > Hymenoptera > Cynipidae > Andricus > Andricus grossulariae. The sequence goes on from JAABKJ010006409.1 coordinate 7,966, forward strand.
ACAAAAAAAAGTTAATTTTTCCAGGTACCTTTTTTTTCACAGTGAAAAAATACTTTTCACGAAATATAGTAGGATTTGTAGGTATAGTAGAACTAAAAAAAGTTTCATATGCGAAATTTCTTTTACAGCCTCAAACTCTGATTTTATGGTAAAGTATCCAAGTATCCCAACAATTCCAATCCAATAATTTTTTTCTGTTGATATAATCAAAGTCAGTTCAATTCCACGTGTAATGAACTTTTTTTATTAGAATTGGTTGAAATTGACTGAATTATCGAATTTTTAGGTAATTTACGTTTAGTTTTCAATTAAATAATTAAATTTTCAACCAAAACGATTAAGTTTCTACCAAAAAAGACGACTTTTCAACGAAACACTTGAATTTTTAAATAAAAAAGATAAATTTTCAACCAACTAGGTGAACTTTTAAATAAAAAAAATTTTTAACCAAAAATGGAATAGTTAAATCTACAGTTTAAAAAATTAATTTTACAACAAAAAACGAATTTTCATCAAAGTAGTTAAATTTTCAACTAACGTGATGAATTTTAAACTAAAATGGTGAATCTTCAACTGGAATAGTTGTATTTCCAACTGCGGAAGAGATGAATAAATTTTGAACTAAAATTGTGGAATATTCAACTGAAATATCCGGTTTAAAAAATTAATTTTACAACAAGACAAAAACGAATTTTCATAAAAATAGTTAAGTTTTCAACCAAAGTGATGAATTTTAAACTAAAACGGTGAACCTTCAACTGGAATAGTTGAATTCTCAATCGAAGAGATGAAGTTTTAACTAAAATTGTGGAATATTCAACTGGATTGCTTAAATTATCAGTTAAAAAAAATTAATTTGTAACCAAAAAAAAACTAATTTTCAACAAAATACTTAAATTTTTCTTTAAAAAAAATGTCTTGAAAAAATCAAATTTTCAACAAAATAGGTAAATTTACAATCGAAGAGATGATTTTTCCATTAAAATCATGAATCTTAAAAAAAGTTGAATTTCAAAATAAGAAGGATCAATTTTCAACCAGAAATGGAAAAGTAAAATTTCTAGTTTGAAAAATTAATTTAATTTCTTTAATTTTTTACGAAAAAATTGAATTATATCAATCCACAATGTCGAATTTCCGGTCCAAATAGACAAATGTTTAACAAAATAGTTGAATTTCCTACCTCAAAAAATGAATTTCCAACCAAATATTCGAATTTTGAAGCAAAAAATCAAACATTAACCAAAAACAGTTGAATTTTTAACAAATACATGAATTCTCAGCTCAAAATTAAATAGTTAATACTTCAGCCAAAAAAAATGAATTTTCAACAAAACAGTTAAATTTTCAACCAGAGAGTTGAATTTTCAACAAAATATGTTAGCTTTTAACCAAATAGTTAAATTTTCAACCTACAAAGATGAATTCTCAATAAAAACGTCGAAATTTCAACAAAATACATGAATTTTCAAATAAATAGTTGAATTTTTAACTAAAAGAGAAAATGAAAAAATATTGATATTCAATTTTATATTACAATTATACAAAAAATTAGTCATGTTCAGCAGAGAATAAATTTGAAAACAATTTTTTTTTCTTCTAGGGAATAAAAATTCCAGGACCATGAGCAAAATTCAAGGACTTTTCCAGTTTTTTTTCAGGTAGAAAAACATTCAAGGATTTTTCCTGATTTTCAAGGATTTTTAGGACGCTAGATACCTTGAATTAAATAACTTTAAATAGATTAGATTAGTTTTTTACTCCATGTGTACCATTTTCGGGTTTTTACATATCTAAAATCTCCCTGCCACAAGAGATCGTCAGACATTAGACCATTAGCTAGGCCACATCTCTTCCCAAATCCCTATTTACCCCAACTCTCATAATAAGCCTAAGCAATTCCCGACTTACTCAATCATGTGGGTTTTTCAATTCGAAATTTCGTCACTAGGTGTGAAAATGCTACAAAAACGACTCTAAATTGGTTAGTATCTTCTACTGCAAATATTTTTCATTTGGACCAAAAAATTATAGCGTCGTTTTCGTAAATAAAACAAATTTTTTGTTCAAGTTAGAATTTTTTGAAAATTTACAGAAAAAGCTTCTCTTATTTAGTTAATAGCACATTAAACAAATTTGTACTGCTTCGCTTGCAATCTCTTTAGCTTGAATTGAAAAAAACATGCCAGTTGGACACTCTTTCCACATTTTTGACAACTGCAAATAAAAATCGTACAGCTGCAAGAGTAGGGTCTGAAAAAAATGTATAGCTATAACAATGAAACTTATTCTTGACCTGGCTACAAATATCGTTGAGCATAAACCATTGATATTGAAAAAATATTTAAAATAGGTATTTGCAGCATCGTTTATTTTGACTATTATTATTAATGAATGGCATATTAAATCGTTAAAACAAAGATATTATATAGCTGAAATCGAAATGTTGGATGTTTGAATACAGCCCTAATTAAATAGGAACAATTTTGACAAAGGTGTGACATTTTTAATAGCTTGCATTTTATTCTAACAGTAAGTTTAAAATTAGGTAATGCGTCTCTTAATTAATTTCACAACTGCCTAAAGTTCAATTAGGGGAAAGTGGGGTATGGTGTCAGTGCGGGGCACGGTGACTCTTGCAACTAATACTCGTGTCTATTCATTTTCATATTAGTTTTTTACGTAAAATAGCTTTCTTTGGTACTCAAGAAAGCTATTTTGTGTGAAAAAACTAATATGAAAATCAAGAAACACGAGAATTATTCGCAAGTCACCGTGCCCCGCACTGACACCATACCCCACTTTCCCCACAATTTTTGCAATTCCAATAAAGTTGCTTAAAGTTTAATAATTTTAACTCCGACTAAAAGTTCACCAAGTGCAAAATGAATCAAATAATGTTTGGGGTTTCAATATGTATTGTCATTTTGGATCAAGTTCAATTTTTTTTAGATAATTGGCTTTTTCAAATATTTAAATTACTGACTATAGATTGCAATTATTTTTATTTCAATTAGGCCTTTCTAAACTTTATAATTTTATCGTAAACTGTGAAATCAATTATAAAATTCAAACCTCTGTCAAAATTATTCCTATATTTAATTAGCGCTATATTCAGACTTCCAAAATTTAAATTTCAGCTATATTTATGAAAGATATTAATATTAAAAAACTGGTATCTGATTTTATTTTAAAATAATCTCTATATGAAATAATCAAAATTGCAAGAAATTAGGTACTGCATCTGTTAATTAATTTCCCTATGGTCTTAAGTTCAATTAAATTTGTTTAATTTCAATGCAGTTTCTTAAGGTTTAATAATTTTAACTGTGAGTAGAAGTTCACCAAATGCAAAATGAATCAAACAATGTTTAGGGTTTCAATATTTTGATTTAGGATCAAGTTCAACTTTGGTAAATAATTGCCTTTTTTAAATATTCACAGTACTGACACAATAGCTTGCGTTTGATGAAAGATATTATTACTCAAAAACTGGTAGCTGATTTTAATTTTAAAACAATCTCTACTTAAAATAATCAAAATTACAATAAAATTTTATTTTAAAATTAGGTACTGCGTCTTTAAATTAATTTCATGATTGTTTCAAAATTCAATTACATTTTTTAAATCCCAATACAGTTTCTTAACGTTCTTGAAAGCCCTTTAAAGCCTTGAAAGTATTGATCTTCAATTCTATTTTTGTATTTTATTTACAATACGATATCATTGATTCAATATTCAGGTACCTACTCATAAAGTCACACCTGAAGCGTGCGTGGGTGGAAAGCCTGCCTACAAATTCAACCTAATACCTATCTTACCTAGCTATCTGCCTACCTAACTTCCTACCAGATGCGATAGGTTTCCACAATGCCTATTACGCTCGTGCGTGGTACCGATAATGCTAGATTTAGATTAATTTGCCTTTTATTCCTTTCAGCGAGGTTTCACGTCCGCACTTGAGATCAAATCTCAGATTTGCAGTTGAGTCTAATTAGCAAGTTGTAATGCGTTAATTGCCCGAGAACTGTTGTAGAGAACTCGTTTTGTCATAACAAATGAGCTTGCATTGATATCTACAGTCTATATCCGGATTTCATGAATGCTTCATATTCTTTCAAATTAATTATCTTGGTCTTATTATCATCAATTTACCAGATAAAGTAAAGGTAAATTCTTCTATTAATTTTATAGAATTTTTTTCTCCTAATACTAAGTATTTAAGAACGATTCGCATCGAATGTTTCCAAATTTCTTCTTGGAAATAAATGGGAGGTACTTTTATGAAACGAGAAATCGATTATAAAAGGAAGCTTTGTCAGATTTTGCAAATATCGCGAATTTTCTTGAATGTGACTCGTAACGGGAGACCCAACACCTGTTGCTCGTTGCTCAAAGCCGACGGGCAAACTGAAATAACGGGAAGCTTTCAAAGATCGGATGTCGCTGAAAAAGTCGGAATGTTAAAACATTCTATCACAGCAGCCAGTTTTTTTAGATAGAGTCTTCAACATTCCATTCTAATGAAAGAGTTTACTATAATATATGAAAGAGTGTTTCTATTCTCAAAGTGCATCTTTCTTGAATACCTAATCTACTACCCAGAAACTTTATTTAAAATATTTGCAATAATATAAATCAATTGTCAACGAAAACTCCTTGAGTGTATAATGAAAGGTCAAAGAAGCTTATCTTCTATCCCAATGAAGCAAACAAAACAATTCAAATAAAAGTTGCGTTCCTTTGGAAACTTGTTTCGAATCGAATTGAAGATGCATGTGAACGTGGTGCCATCTAGAGGGACTTGAGTCATACCACGTGTGGCACCACCGCAGTAGGTAAAGAAGAATATAAACAAAAAAGGTTTCGCAATTCAATTATTTTATCACCCATAAAAATTCCAATGAACTAAATGACCAGAGACAAAATAAGCCTTTTCTCCTGTTTAGGTCTTAAATTAATTTCTAATTAAATACAAAATAAGGCAAATCCCCTCTCAAAATAAATGATTTCTTGATAATTGAACAGAAAATATATACTGGAAATCCCATTTAAGTGCGGTTTAAGGCATGGTCCTACACTGCCGTGCAAAAGTTTTTGACCATCTCTTTCTTGATAACTCATTAAGTTCTCTTAATTTTAATTGTGTCCGAGCTAAAAAAAGTTCTCTTCAAAGGGCTGAATTCTCACCAAATTCAGTATAAAATGATGCCACGATGAAGCCAATTTGTCTATTTTCAAGTAGATATTGCAAAGATAGTGCAAATTTCAATGTCTTCTAAAATTTTCAATAACTTCCGTTATAATAAATATTTTTTAATTTTCTTTGGCTCATTCTAAAGCTATTTTTTCACAGTATCACAACAGCCTATAAGCATAAATCTAAAAAAAATTCATATCACAGTGCAAGAACTTAAAGTTGTAACAAACAAGTTGGATAAATTTGAAATATCTTATTTATAGGCAAATAATAAAAATAAAATAAATATATATTTTGAGGGACATTTATAAAAACTTCATGGTTATATGTTTCATATATTAACAAAAATATTTTTTTTTACCACAAAGAATATTGAGTTCTTGCACTGTGATACGGTATTGACTGTTGGAGCGTATAGACTGTCAAGGGACGTTCAGGCGGGAGGAGACAGAAGCAGTCAAGCGTGAAGCCGGCACTATAGCAGGTGGCGCTTTAGTGAGGGATGAGTGTGTGTAAGCCCTCTTCCGTGTCGTTTAAAAACTACGTCACACTCTTTGGGGAGGGCCAGGTTAACAGATTCTGTGTTTTGTGACGATTTGTGACGTAGGGAGGGAGGAGTGATCTTATTTACAAGTAAAGTATCTAAATATTATGTCTGTACGTCTTTAGTTTCATTTAAGGCGTTTACAGATTTCACACTATTTCCTCTATTTCCCTCTTTTCCCCCTTTTTAAAAAGAATTTCTCTTTTTCCTCTTGTTTTCAAGAAACTTTCCCCTTTCCTCGTTTTTTTTTCTGTTAAATGCGAATTGATTTAATGGGACCTAATATGAAACTTCAACTATTTTTATTTAAATGTTCATTCTTTTTAGCACATAATTCATCTATTTTCTTTTATTCAACTATTTTGTTAAGAACTCATCTTTTTTGGTCGAAAATTCAACTATTTGGTTGTCAATGAAATTCTGTGTTGAAAATTCATTTTTTCGGGTGAAAATTTGATTGTTTTGCAGAAAATTCGTCTTTGTGGTTTGAAAATTCATCTCTTTTGTTAAAAATTTAATCTTTTTCGGTAAAAAAATGCAACTGTTTGGTTGAAAATTCTTATATTTTGTTGAAACTTCGTCTTTTTTGGTAGAAAGATAATCTTCTTGATTAAAAATTTTGTTGAAAATTCAAGTATACTTATTGTAGAACATTCAACTATTTGGTTGAAAATGTAACTATTTATTTGAACTACTACTACACGCAGAAATAATTCTGCTAAGTTTACAGGATTTTCAGTTATTTCATAAATTTACAGATATTTTCGTAATATTTCGTAATATCCGCAAATTTATAAAATAACTGAGAATTTTGTAAACTCTGCAGAAAATTCGGTAATCTTTACAGAAAATCTATGCTGTACCTATTTTAACTGAAAACCCTGTAACCTTGGCAGCATTTTTTTCTGAGTGTACTTTGTTAAAAATTCATTTTTTTAAAGATTCATCTCTTTGGTTGAAAATTCAACTATTTGGATGAAAATTCATCTTTCTCGATTGAAAAAGAACTTTTTTGGTAAAAATTCATCTTTTTCGGTTTGAAAGTTAACTCTTTTCTGAAACAATGGCCTTTTTAACTTAAAAATTTAATTCTTTTGATGAAAATCCGTCTTTTTGATGAAAATCCGTCTTTTTGATTGAAAATTCATGTCTTTTGGTACAAAACTTGTTGAAAATATAAAATATATTTAGACTTGAGATTTAAGGAATTTAAAGCGTTCCATATAGAATTAAATATGGTATCTACATTATTTTATTTAAAAGTATTTATTCCCCTATGATTTCCCTATTTCCGTGAAAAATCACCCTATTGCCTCTGTTTCAAGAACATTTTAGGCTGTGAAAACTACGTTTATTAAATGAAATCGAAAAAAATTGACTTGAAGGTAGCTGGATGTTCGACTTTGTGCAATCACCCTGGGGGAGGGGGCGTTCAAGCTGTGTGTGATGATTTGTGACGAACAAGGGGAGGGGTGGAATAGTGTTTAAAACAGCGTGACGTAGTTTTTGAACGGCCCTCTAGGTAACTTCTTTCTAATTAAGTAGATAGAAAATAAGCCCTTTCTCCTGTCCAACTAAATAAATTATTGATAATTATTCAGAAAATAAACCCATTTCCTGATTAAACATGAATTTTATAATAAATAAAGATAAAAACACGTTTCCCGATCCACCCATATAATTTCTTAGTAAATAAACATAAAAAACACCTTTCCCGATCCAACCCTTCCATTTGTTCACAATTAAACACAATTCATCCCCTTTTCCTTTTACTCCCCTCTAATTTCACAATTAATAAGAAACTTTAAAAATGAAAAGTGTATTTAAAGTGCAAAAACAATGCTGACCAATTCAATTTTAACCATTTTCACGATATCGAGAATATTCAGTGAGGTGATCAATCTTATTCTAATTTCTGCAATCTAGATTAAGACATAATCCACATCTGACTTCATGAGTCCTCTTTTAGAAACTCATTAATATTCGACCCATCACCTGAACCATAACCAGTTCCTCATTAGTCTACTTTCACCTTACGAGGATTAGAAGTTCCCAAATGATGCAGAGATTGCAAAATCCTGAGATGTGTGGGGGTCCCAGCGTTCTACTCGCCGAGTCAGATACACTCTCAAGGTGGTCTCGTCTAAATATAGCCGAGTGCAGCCCAGAATAACACAACGAGCTGGCCGGCAATGTCCAAAGCTCAGCCACAGCACCTCAAGATGAACAAGACTAACTAAGAAGCCTACGGAACAAGAATATAGGATATTGTGGGCCATCTGGGCCCTATAGCCCACAATAACCATTATTCCATTATTCCATTATGGAGCAACCAACCTCCCTGATTGACTCAATTTTTGGCTCTCGCATAAGGCCCAAAATAGCCACAGGAATGACCGCAAAGGCCCAAAGGGGAATCGCTGAGAATGAGCGATATCGGGGGCCCAATATAATATATAGGGCCAGAGGCAAAGGAGCAAAAGAAGGAGGAAAGGAAGATATCCTTCCAGTATTCTTTTCTCTCAAGAGCAGGTTCTAGTCGACCTGCTGGACCAGCAAGAGCGAATACATTCATTCAGTTCACGGAGATAATAAAATTTCGAGGTTATACTTTTACAATCAGGAGTTCTTGTAACAGCAAAGGGCGATGATTCCACAAATCGGAAGGGGAACTACATTTTTTATGGGATAGTTGATGGGCTTCTCATGATTGTAGAGGAAAAAGGAAGTGGTATTTTAGCACCAACACGGATGTGAAAATAACATTTAACCAAACCGACACCAGTGGACGTTATTTATAAAGCTACTGAATTGGCCATACATAAAAAAAGAGTGATATTCTTTTTTTTTTATTAAACATTCGATTTCTCTCAGAACTGTGTGTCTGTTGTATGTAAAGTAATTTATATCACCCAGAGGATTTTCTTGCGTTTGCCAAGGCAAGCAATATGGAAGTGTTACTTTTGAGAAAATAAGAGGTGTGCTACGTATCAGAATGTTGATTTTCAAGGAAACTTGGTAACATGGTGGCACACATTTTTCACGGGCGAACCTTTTGCATTCTTAATCCTTCACGTCCAAGGACGCTTCCGTCATCGTTTGGTGTGCCCTTCGTTGAATTTAGATTGCTTCAACGAGATCTTGTCCTCTCGTTTCTCAAACTCCTTCTTCCACTTTTCAACGACCCATTTTCTTTATTCTTTTTATGAACTTCATCAAAGAAAATTGGCTAAAAACAGTTTTCAAACAGCAGAAAGCAATTTGTTAATGTTATTTGTTAATGCCCTATGTTAGAATAGTGACAGCATAGTTGTTTATGTAGAGATTATAGATTTTTCTGTAGTGATAATAGAATATTCAGTATATTACAAATTTGTAGAAATAAGTACGGGTAGCATAGTTTTTTTCCTGTAAATCTTACAAGAATTTTCAGTTATTCATACAGGATTTTCTGTAAATTTCACAGGATATTCGGCAAACATCGCAGAAAAACACATGCTGTCATAATTCTGTAAGATTAGCAGACTCTATTTTCTATACATGAAAAGTTTTTGATTTATTAATATAATTTGGTATGTTAAAAATGAATCACATTGTCCACTGAGTAGAGTAATAAACTAAAAGAGAAGAAAATAGGTTTAAAGTTACAAGTTCAAGTTGGTTTTGCTTCTTCAGACGTATTTTTTCATCAGTAAGGCATTTTAAAAATTAAAATAGACACTTATTTTTAGAGAAACCAATTTACCACTTGCGTAAGGAAGAACCCATTACAGACAATTTACTATTAGTCTCGTCAATTTCACAGTGATGTAATAATGGTGTAATAATTTTAAGGAAAATAAGTACATAGTCTTATCGATAATTGCTGCTACAAGTCTACCTAGCATGACAAAAGGAAACATAAAAGACTGAAATAAAAATTATTTTGTACAACCAACAGTTTCAAAATTGAAAGCCTCTAATTTAAATTTATGAATCTCGCACCTTCGAAATATGCTGAAGGATTTCAAAGTATGACTTTCTTAAACAAATAAAATAAAATTAAACTTCTTCATTATAGTTATAAACTTCTCCATTATAGTTATAGAGAGATTGCAATTCACGTTCAGAATATTTTAAGGGATTACGTGGGATTTGAAGGGATTTAAAAAGATGGTCTTTCAAAGAATCCCGTGAAATCCTTTGAAATGTTTAGAATATACTTGATACCTTAGGATTATTTTACAAATTGTCGAAATCCCAAGATATCGTTAAAATCCCTGACAATTCCATGAAGTTTTTTAAAACCTTTGAAGTATCGTCCAACACATTAAAAAACAATTGGAATTACTTTATATTTTTTTAATTTGAATCTCATAAAAAGTTGTACAAGATCGGGAAATCACACAAACCCCTTAAAATCGGCGAAAGGCCGTTAAATCTCTCAAAGGTTTTGTAAATTTGTGAAAACTTCTGAATTCTTTAGAAATATCTTTAAATCTGATAAAATGGCTTAGAATTCCTTAAAATTTCATGAAATCAGTTGAAACCTTTGAAAAACCATTCCCTTGAAAATCCTTTGGAATTTCAAAAAAGCACTTAAAATCTTCTGCATTTCTTGTCAATTCATAGAAATCCCGTGAAATCATGGTACCACGAAATCCTTTAAAACCACCTCAGAATGCCTTGTAAGTTTTTGAAATCTCTTGGAATGGTTGGAATATCGTGAAATTTTATTGGAATGTCTTCAACAATAGAGCTCGGCATAAAGTCGCATAAAATCTCTTCAAACGTTGGTATTACCATGTGATCCATTGAAGTCCCCTTATAGAATCCCTTGAAAGTTTTTTACATCCCTTGAATCTTTTTAAATCTCTTTGAATAATTGAAATCCCGTGAAATTCTTTAAAATACCATGAAATTCCTTTAAACCTTTGAAATACTATGATATCATTCGAAGATCCTTTGGAAACCTTTGCAATTTTGAATATCGCTTAAATCTTTTAATTTTTCCTTAAATCTCTTAATATCCCTTGAAAACCTTGAGAAGCTTGTGAAATCTTTTGAAATTCCTTAAAATCATATTAAATCCTTCAAAAACCTCTAAAATACCATGCAATCATTTGAAAACCCTTACAATCTTTGAGATCCCTAGAAATTCCTTTATATCTCAAGAAATATCCCTTTAAAACTTTGTAATATCATGCGATCCGTTGAAAATCTGTCAAAATTTTTTAATATCGCTCCAAGTCTTTTGGATTTTTTTAAAATCCCGTGAAAATCTTCAGGAGTTCATGAAATTTCTTTGAATTACCGAAAATCCTATAAAATCTTTTAAGACCTTTAACATACCATTACATCTTTTGAAACCCCTTATAATCTTTAAGATCTCTTGAAATTCCTTTAAAACTTTGTAATGTCATAATTATGATCCTTTAAAAATCCATTGGAATATATTAATATTGCCCAAAACCTTTTGAGTTTGTTTTAAATCCCTTGAAACCCCGTGAAAATCTTGAAGAGTTTGTGAAGTTCTTTGAAATTCCTTAAAATTCTACGAAAAATCCTTAAAATCCCTTGCAATTTTTTTAAATCCTAAGAAATGTTTAAAAAACGTTAAAATACTATGAAATCCTTCGACAATCTCCTAAAATTCCGTAAAATTTCTTTAATACCCCATAAATCAGGGTTAATCATGGGATTTAAAAAAACCTCAAAAATTTTAATCGATATTAAAACATTCCAAATGGTTTCAAGAATTTGCGAAGGATTTCATCATATCCCTTGAAATCCCATGAAAATATAGAAATGTTAGTGAGATGCCTTACAATTTCTTAAAATCCTTTGAAAATCTCTTTGAATTCCGTGAAATATTTTTTAATCCCTTTAAATCCGGGTTAATCATTTAAATCGCTTGAAATTCTTTCAAATTAAAGTTCTGTCTTTAGATTTTGTGGTATTTCATAGGATTTTAAGTAATCACAAGGGATTTCACAAAATCTCCAAGGTTTTCATGGGATTTAAAAAAAACCTCTCCATGAACCATCCCATGAAAAGCCATGAAAATTTAAAAAATATAAAATCTATAAAGACATAACTTTTATAATTTTTCTACACATTAAAAGACTGGACTTATGCTTGTTGCATCTCATGTTTTCAAGGTCTCATTTTGAGTCCTAATTTTTTGAAAGGTTTTTAATTCAGACTGCAATGTAAATTGTCAATTGTTTTTGACATGAAAGTTCACAATCATATTTTGACGTTTCAAGTAAAGTGAAACCTGAGAATCAAATTTGGAATGAATAAATTTTACTTCTCACTTGCAGGTGACAGGATTTTAGTTGTTAAGTTTTCATCATTATTTTTAACTTAAAATAAAAATGCACAAAACTTTATAATATGACATCAGTTTACAACAGACATTGACAGTTCATGTGTTCTAAAATGTAAATTTTAATTATTTATTCAAGAATGATTTTATTTATATTCACGTTAACAGTTCATTTATTTTACATCTATATAAACCCATACAATAATAATTAATTGATTAGAAAAAGAGAGTTTAAAATTTGGTGTTTTAACTTTTTTGATCTGTGGCTTATCAGGATAGTTTTTTTCATTGACTTTCAATTCTGTAGGTTTATAGCAACTGTTAAGACTGCTAGGCGATAGATTTACGTATAGATGTAGGTTCGAAACCCCGTAGCGTTAGATTTGTAATACAATGTTTAAAAACGTAATGCATGTATTAATTTTAAGCAGGACCATTAATATTCATAGAAAAAATACTCGAAGTCGATTTATATTTATATTTTAAATAGCTTGTTTTGTCATATCGTTAGAGTATAGGAATAGTGGGTGTTAAAATTGAGCAAAAAGTTAGAATGAAATGTACATTTTTCAAATTATAAATAATATTCGGGCGATATGCTATGCTGATGAATGGATAAAGTAGATGCGTCCTGAAAACAATTTAATGATTTTTTTATCATCGTTTAAATAACTCCGGCATTTTCGTACACCAGCAGTTTGCCAGTACAGAACCAGCACTGGTGTGCAGTACCGGGAAGAATTACAAGCCAGTACTGGGACACCGGCAGTCTGTACTGGGCCAGTACCGGAACAGTCGTATATTTCCACCGGGGCACCTGAAAAACGGGTTTTCACGTGAAAACGAAAATCCAAGTTTCGATATTCCACGTGCGAAGATCAGAAACCAAAGCTAGCGCGTCATACGCTGCATGTCGTAATACCCACACACCTCAACGGTGTCTCGACATACGTATACTCCATACCACTCCACTCGACTCGCAAACTAAGTGGAGGCTTGGAGAGGCACTGGCTCCTTTTTAATGTATGTTATCTCATATATGTACACATTCACGGAAACATAAATGAAAACACATGCTCATACTATACATATTGTCAATGTGCACGCACACAATTTCATTGCAATGTGCGCATGTGTGCGCGCGAGTTTTCGCAAGCAATTGCACGGAAACGCACGAGGAGGCCCACACAAGCCCGAGCTTTCATTTATTCATAAATCAACAGCGTCTATTTATAGCCCGTCGGACAAATAGCGATAGTCGAGCGCCATATCCTTGAATGGTGAAACACCCAATAGAATAATATACGGCGCGAGAAAAAAATTAAACGTGACAATCAGGCTGCCACGTAGAAATTGCGCGCGCCCTCCGCGAGCCGCGCCGCACAGACATAGAGGAATAGGATAGGCATTAGGCATCATAGGTTTTATATACCCGCAATGATAACAGTACAAACACGGCGCTCACAGAAATCCTCGTGATTTTTATTTTTAGTATGATTCATACCTCATGACTATTATCTGTGATCAATGGGACGATGATTTGCAAAATATGACACACGTGTATCGTGAATCGAACAAGACTTTGCAAAAAATTACAAAGCTACGGCTGCGCAATTATTATTCGCGTGTCGCGTGAAAGAGTTTAAAATTGAAACTTATCCCTCATCTTTGTAATTGATTATGTTTCAAATCAAATTAAATGTAGCAAATCAAGAAATATTAAATTCAGAATTTACAGGCTTCACTGTGAATTTCGAGATTACATACCGTATAAAAACGGGGCTAGCACGAAATCTTAAATTTTACGGATTATATTGAATTTTCTGGTTGAAAAGTGGGTGGAGATCCTGCAGGGTAAAGTGGGGCACACGAAATCTGTGCATTTCACGAATTGCTATTACTTATATTATTATTATTATTATTATATCATTAAGCCGTTTCCCTTTCGGGGTAGGCGTGAATTGCTCGGTGTTAAAGTAGTGATGT
>JAABKJ010006410.1:7428-22003 GCA_011634705.1 Andricus grossulariae
CCATTTACCTTTCAACGGCGGGGGGGGGGGGTTTCAACAAAAATGGTAATTGCCATTCATGAAGATGCATTTTCATCTAAAAAAAGATCGAATTTCAACCAACAATGAAATCGTTAAATTTCAATTTTAAAAAACTAATTTTCAACCAAGAAACAAAGAATTTTCAGCCAGTTGAATTCAACTAAAAAAAAACGAATTTTCAACAAAAAAGATTGGTTTTCTACACAAAAATATTAAGTATAAACGAAATAATGAATTTTCTATCAAATAGTTAAATTTTCTATTCACAAAGGAAAAATTTTCATAGAAAAATGGAATAGCTACATTATCAGACGAAAAAATTAATTTTTAACAAAAGAAACATTTTTTCAACAGAATAGGTAAGTTTTCAAATGATTAGTTTAATTTTCAAGCAAATAATTTCATTTTTTACCAAAGTAGTTGAATTTTCAAACAAAAATATGAATTTTAAACAAAAATTTTTATTTTCAACCAAATAGTTTAATTTTCTACCAAATTTCTTAATTTTCAAGCCAAAAAGACCAATTTTCTAATAAAAAAAGTTGATTTTTTAACAAAAAAGGTAATTTACGATCAAATAGTTGTAGTTTCAACCAAAAAGGATGATTTTTTAACCAAGAAGATGAACTGAAGAAGATGAATTTTTAACAAAGTAGTTTCAACCAATTATTTGAATCTTTGACCACAACAGACGACTTTTCAACGTAATAGTTTCATTTCCAATAAAACAATTAGATTTTCAACTAAATAGTAAAATTGTTCACCAAACGAGATGAATTCTGAACCAAAAATATAATGTTAGACTTTTCAATCAAAAAAGGGAAAGTTTCTCGATAACAGGAAAAAAACTAAGAATTCTTTAAAAAATAGGAAAAGAGTTTATGGGCGACCCCTAATCTGTCATGTTAATTTTCCTTCTAAGTTAATCTTCAGATTAACTCAATGTTCCTGAATTAAAAAAAAATGTCTAGCGAATTTAATTAAA
The DNA here is from genome assembly GCA_011634705.1 of Andricus grossulariae. Classification (NCBI taxonomy): domain Eukaryota; kingdom Metazoa; phylum Arthropoda; class Insecta; order Hymenoptera; family Cynipidae; genus Andricus; species Andricus grossulariae. The sequence goes on from JAABKJ010006410.1 coordinate 8,435, forward strand.
AGTATCCTCGTACTAATATCCAATAGTTTTAACTCATTATTCATTGTTCGATTGACGGTTATATAAAATCCATTTATATTTTGTATTTAAAAATAGCAGGATGGTCAGCTTCACTGTCACATGTTAGTTTGAGAGAAAGCTCACTGAAATGTCACAAATTGTCTTCTTTTTCTTTACTCCTTTAGTTTGGGGCTTTTAATATGGATTGAGACATTACAATCAAAATGCATTTGAAAACCAAGTCTCCACATTAATCATTCATCAACTTGCTGCCCCCTGGTGACATGTACAAAAATACTGTAAAACGTTAACGAGTAATATGTCCAACAAACTAGTTTACAATAAAAATAATAAAATTAATCCATAGCTCATTATAATTTGCGAAATGAAAATTCCCATTTTTCGTTCAGCTGCTGGAAGGCGTTTATCGACATTTAAAGGAATAAAAAAAGCCTTTACTTCACCTCTCACTCGTGTTCTTTCAACCTCCGGTTCTATAGGAGCAATTAGTTTATGTTAGGCAAATACTGATAACGGAACTCACGTACTTACGATATATATAGATATATATAATATATCTTGATGGGCTTTTATATACACAATTATAATGCGCATTCTGATCAATAGGTATAAGACTATCAGACTATAAGGTACAGCATGTGCAATGTAATGTAAAATGAAAGCAATTTGTCTTCATTCGGTGCCCAACCAAGGACCAATACATTCAACTGGAGACAGGTAAAAAGTTCTATGAGCTCAGAGCATAACTATGGCGAGGGTTATGTTTGATATCAGACTTCTATATCGACGTAATCTGGAAATATTACATACTCGTTTTTCTGCCTACTCTTCTGAAACCTATACCAGATACAGATTCTATTACGTCAAAGACAGTGCGAATCAAGACTCAATACAAGATCCGAGCCTCGACGAGCCCCTTTTTCAAAAGCATGTTTTCCTTTATCGTCTTTTATTTACTTGTTTATTTGTTTACCGTAAAGTGGGGCTATGTGTTTTTTGCGGGTTGTCACAATAAAGTGCAAGACGAAATTCAAATTAGCTGATGGAGGATTCCCAGTCAAAAGGATGTTTCTTGACACAAATAGAATTTCGTCTTGAATTTAACGTATGGAGGATTTTGATTTGTCTCGAAAAGAATATTTTTGTATCAAGCACTGTCTTTTTATGACCAACTTTACCTAATCTTTCAGTGAAATAATTCGGTTTCTTTTTAAAAGATTTTCACGCGTTTCGTTTGGAACCACTTGAATATCTTCTTTACACAAACAGAATTATTTGTGTGCAAGATTAGGTGAAGTTTGTCAGAAAAGAATAATGTTTGCTGCAAAAAGATTATTTTTGAGAAAAATGAAATTCCTTTTAACATTTAATTTGAGAGGAGATTCCATTTGCGTCGAGAAGCATCCGTCTGGCACAAGTGGAACTCTGAGTGTGCAAAACAAACTAGCAAGAGGACGATGCTTTTGTTTCAAGGCAACTTCTTCTTTGTGTGGATTTCCAAAGACTTCATTTCGAACAACTTTGTTTTTTAATTTATTGCACTTTTTTTATTTCTGACACTTTTTGAGTCTCTAAAACACGAATTGTACTAGTTCACTGATGGTTGTACCGCTTAACTCAGTGGCACTCTAATTAACTGAAACCGAGGAATGGATTACTCTCAGTTAAAGTGTACGAGGAATATATTCTCAAACAATACTTCGGAATATTTGCGAATATCTCTGAACACGAGGAATACTTGGAATATATGTAATAACGTAAACAAATGTGTAGAAATATTCAGGAATACTTCAGAATATTGAGCAATACTTCCGAGTACTTGGGAATATTACGGAATAAATTTCAACGTTAATTATGGAATATGAATTGATGTTCTTTTGTGTCAACCAATGTAAGTAGAATGTGAGAGGTGGAAAATTTTTTCGATCTCTTGGTATATCAAAAAGCTCCTTTACTGAGCTATATTCAAAACATGTTTATTCAAATAAACATACGAAAAACATTTCGCTTGATCCGATAGCAAACATCGTCAATTTCATGATAATTTTTTTCTTTCCGAAGTATATAAAAAACAATTATCATTCATTCCTAAGCAGAAGATATGTAGATAACAAAAATATATACGAACATGGAAAAAACAATATAAGCCGTCTATCGATATCAGCAGATTAGTTTGACAAAACAAAAATTCATTGACAAAACATAACTAAAATAAAGACTCGTACTTTTATTTGATATTGCTTCACACTTATGACATGGATATGTCGTTTTCTTAAATTTATAAACATTTTGTTTCCATAAATTGAGAAACCATTGGTTTCAAACTTCAGACAATCACGATGCCTTAACGTCGAATCGGTTTTCATAATTTGACCAAAAATTATTTAAGTAAAATAAAATAATTATAAATATAATCTGTTTAAAAGAACTGGAGAACACTGACCCTAAACAACTTATGTGTTTAGCAAAGTTTATAAGTTTGTATGAAATGTACAAAACGTGTTACATTTTTAAAAAGAGCAAAAAAATTGGTAAAGTAACCAAGCATTGGTAAAAGATCTAAAAGGGAGAGAATGAACTGTGACTCGAGAGGGAATTTTCGAAATTTTTCATACATTATGGTCGAATAGTCACATACCATACCTAATCCACGGATAAAACTAACAAAATATACAAAGATCGAAGGAATAGAGCTAACAGCGAAAACAGGGTCATGAACATCTGAAAAATAAGGTTGAAAGTAAGCTAAGCATATAAATGTGTATCTAGTGATATCTTGGAATATTGTTATTATATTTAATAGAAAAGCAGTAACATGATAAACGGAAAGGAAACATTTTTAAACATCGAAAGTCTTTTTTATTAAATCAAAATAAAGATGACTAGTATTTTGTGTTTCATATCTCAAACTTATTGAGTTTTGCTTTACAATTATGTGAAACCTTAATCTGAGAAGTCTTTTTCTGTAATTAAACTCAATGCTAATAATTTCAGCGTTCTGATTAGATTAGGTTATATTTACAAGTGTCATGTGATTTATGCATGGAAGTATAAATTAAAGGAAATAAAGGTTTTACGCTAGTAATAAAAAAGTTTCTTAAGATTCCTGAAAAAGTTTTACATGATTTTTAATTTTGAAAAATAATAATGTGAAGAGAATATTTCATAATAGATTTTATAACAATTGAACAATTATAAATCTTTGAGGAACTAAAATTAAAATACTTTTACTTCTAATTAAAAAATTGTGTATTAAAAAATTTGTGTATACTGTTGAAACTTGGTGACTAAATCAGCTTTTTCGTTAAAAATTCAACTATCAGGTTCAAAATGTCATTAAATTTTAAAACATTTGGTTGCAAATTTATGCATTCAGTTATATTATTATTTATAATAATATAGGTAAATTATTTTGATTCAATTTAAAAAGAATTTTCAATTTAGAAAAATAATTTTCTACCAAAAAAGGACAATCCTTCAAAAATGTTGGCTTTAAAAACAAAATTTTTAAAGGATTATCCTTTTTTGGAATAAAATTATTTTTTTTAATTGAAAATTAACTCTTCTTCGGTTGAAAATTAGTGTTTTCATCGAGAATCAATTTTTTTAACTAAAAATTTTTACTTAATTTTTCGTCGAACATTTTTTTTCAGACATTTCATCTTTTTGGTACAAAATTTATTTGTTTGGTTGAAAATTCAATTATTTCGCTGTGAATATATTTCATTTCTTTAAAAATTCATTCCTCTAACTAAAAATATAAACTAATGTATTTTTTGTTGAAAATTAATCTTTTTTAATTGAAAATTCATCTATTCTGTTGAAAATTTGTCTATTTGTGGTAGAAAATTAACATTTATGGTTGAAAATTTCATTAAAAATTGAAATATTTGTTCGAAAATGCATGTATTTTGTTGAAAATTATTCTGTTTTGATAGAAAATTAGTTTCTTTTTTTAAATGTAAATTAATTTTTTTTAAACTAAAAATTTAACTTAAAATTAAACTATTCTATTTTTGTCTGAAATTTATCTTTTATATTTGAAAATTAATCTATTTTGTCGATTTTTTCTTGTAGCAATATAACCTTTTTGGTTGAAATTTCATTCTTTTGTATGAAAATTAGTTTCTTTTTTATTGAAAATTAATTTTTTCAACCAAAAATTTAACTATTCGATTTTTCTTCGATTTTTTTGTTTGTTAAAAATTTGTTTTAATTAGTTAAAAACTTGTCTACATAACTCTAAACTAGACTATTATATTTTTTGTTTAAAATTTATCTCTTTTTTTGTAACAATATAATCTTTTTGGTTGAAAGTTTAACTATTTGGTTAGAAATTTATTTTTTTGATTGAAAGTGAAAAATTTTAGTTAAAAGTTTATTTTTGGGTTAAAAATTTAACAAATTTGGTTGCAAATTCTCTTTTTTATTGAAAATTAATTTTTTAAATCAAAAATGTAGCTATTTCATTTTTGCTAGAAAGTTGATATTTTTCAGTTAAAAATTCACTTCTTTTGTTGAAAACCCGTCTTTTTAAATCAAAAATTCAATTATTTTTGTAGAAAATATATAATTTGGAGTTGTAAATTTAACTCTTTTTTTTAAATTCGTCTGTATAAATTAAAAACTCAAAAGGTAATAGGAGCCTGATGATTATTAGCAATATTGAATTTTATAAGATCCAATATTTTGTTAACATATATATCAACAACTATTAATTCAACTATTTCATTGAAACTTCGTCATTTTAGATATAAAATTAATCTTGTTTATGGAAAATTCATGTTTTTGGTTGACGATAAAACTATTTTGTTACAAATTTGTCCTTCTGGTTGAATTCATCTGGTTTGAAATTCGTCTTTTTTGAATATTAATATTTTTAACTGAAAATTCATGTTGTTGAAAATTCAATTTTTCATGGAAAATTCGTCTTTACGGCTTCAAAATTTATAAAATTTAGTAGGAAATGAAACTATTTGGTGAAAAATTGACTTATTTGTTAAATTTAATATTTTTGGTTAACAATTCAATTATTTGGTTAAAAATCAAACTTCTCATTTAAAAATGTAACTATCTAGTAGAAAATTACCTTTTTTCATAAACAATATTTTGAAATGTGATTTGAATAAAATTTGAGGTCTTGAAATATGGATGTGTATTGAAAAATAAAATTTTCTATCTCATAATTTTGCTTTTTTGTTATCAGTATGTGAAAAATTAGGAAAATTTGGAAATTTCATTTTTTAGATCACTATGCTGGAATCTTTTATTACAGTTAGATTATTAGATAGATTTTAGTTAGAAGGCCCTGAAATATGTGAAATGCGAAAAATGAATTTTTTTTATATCATTATGCTGGAATCTTTTCTTTTAGTTCGATTGTGTTCGAAGATGGCTGGAATCGAAGGTCTTGACATGTAGATCTTCTTGAGAAAATGTATATGCTATAGTCATATTTTCTTGTAATAAGAAATTGAAAAGGAAAAATGAAGAAATGTCTTTTAAACGCCTATATGCTGGATTCTTGACACGTAGATAGATGTGCAATGAAAAATAAAATGTGCTATGCCACAGTACAGCTGTTTTGTTATCAATGCTTGAAATATTAAAAAAATTAGAAAATTTGATTTTTTCAGGTCACTATGTAGATGTTTATTAAAATCACTCTGTACATGGTCATTATATATTAAAATTTTTGTTTGTCGTAGTGATGTTTTTTTTTATTATCAGTACACTGTTAGAAATGTTTGCAATTTTAGTATACATGGGCATATTAAATTTCCTATATGTTTATTCAATTCATTACACTTTGTAATTTTAGTATACTTACGTATACTAAATTTTTTTTATGAAGTTATATGTATACTAATATTCAGTTTACTATATTCAGCTGCGCAAGCGCGTTTTGATTTACGCGAGTTGGGCAACGTGGTCGGTGGCATTTGATTGAGTTCTTTGTAATGTTAAAAGTTTCGGCTTCTTTCTGCGAGAATATGCGAAGTCTTCTCTTTAAAAGGTATGTTCAATTCATTAACGTAAATGTAGCTTAAACATATGATTATTTGAAAATTAAAACTTTGTTCTTTAATTTCATTTTTCATCTCACCATGTTTACAGATGATGAAGACGTAAGCCACTCGAAACGGAACGTATATACTGACCTTAGTATATACGTATACTAAATTTCGTATACATGTATACTGCATTTAGTATACGCGTATATTAAATTTCATGTACGCACATACTAAATTCAGTATATGCATATGCTAAATTTACTGTACGCTGGTATACTAAATTTAATTTCATGTTGTGCTTTCTTGCTTCCATTACATGTATACTAAATCTAGTACAGATTTTTCCAACAGTGTAGATAAAAGATTATAAAAATGAGGAAATTCCGTTTCTTGGACTACTATGGTGAATTCTTTTTTAATAGTTCGATTGTCTTCGAAGATCGCTCAAATTTGAGTTCTTGGCATAAATATGTGCATTAAAATATAAAATCAGTTTAAACCAAAAACATTATGTATTCTAGTCAACATCCAATAGATGTTGTCTATCCATTTTCCCTCTAACCCTTTTCCAAATTTCAAATTCGGAAATTTTGTATATCTTGATCGTTAAAAATGTAGCTGAATATTTGTAATAGCTTCATAAATGAAGCAAATCAATTGTTTATTATTTTGTTAGAACTAATTGGGGCCAGAAAGTGACACATCTTTCCTTAGTAATTTTGCACATAAAATCCATTGGTGCGTTGATTTTTAACATAAGTTTAATATCACTTCATTTGTTTATAACACATTGTAGTATGAGGACCCGTAATAAAGGCCCAAAGTGACTAAAACTCTAAATCGATTCCATATATTTCCCAGAACATTTTTGCAAAGTTTAATGCTTTCATCACAAAATGCAAGGTCAATGTCAAATTTAAATTAATTTATATGAATTTTCTTTCTGCTTTTGAAAAGCAAGTGGGTAGGTTTCAAAGAGTGGATTATCATGCTAAAAACAATATAAACTGGAAACTTCACTTCGGTAGGTACCCGGTTTAATCACCATCGGGTCTGGTATTCTATAATCACCCTGAGTTTGACAGGTTCACAATAGCGTGCTATTCATATGAGGGGGCACTCTATCAAACCACCGACAGAATTTTTTTTTAATCAGGAACGCGCCCTCTTCAGATGCATGTTTGACTACGTAGCAGCATAAATCACAATAAGTAATAATTACTATTTGAAAAATTGTTTCAAATAATTTTTATCAACTCTTTTCAGAAATTATTTTTTGTCATCTGCTCATCACCAAATAAGAATACAAAAGAATGTTTGTAAATAAGTAATAGAAACCTCTTATTTGTAATCAAAATAAGCTGATTAAATTTTTTAATATTGTAATTTTACAACTGCTATAAAAAGAATCAGTTCTCTGATATGTTTCAATAGGATTGGCCGGTCACGGCACTTTAAGATCGTTTAGATTTTCTTTTGTAGAATGCAAAAACGATATCGCGGACATGGCCAATGTTAGTTATAGTTGCATATGCAAAAATTGTCTCATTAAAACTAATAATATTGAAAAATATATTATATAATATATAATGAATAGATAATGTAAATATATAATATATAATAAAATTCTGTTTGTGATAAAGTATTTAAATTAAGTTTTATTGAGATTTTTCTCAATAAAAAACATTAATAATAATAATATTCTTAAAATGCATTCATCATCATTTTCTATTATACACATTAAATATTGAAGAGTCTTCAATTGCCAATATTCTAAATTGAAGAATGTTAAATCGAAAATCTTTAGAATAAAAGAATTAAAAAAAAGTATGTTCAAAAATTAGGATTTCCAAAAAAGAACGTTTGAAATTACGTACCTTTAAAATATAAATCTTGAAAATTGCAAAATTTGCAATCCTATATTTTGAAAATTCCAAAATTTTTAATTGTAACTCTCAAAAAATATAGAACTTTGAATTTTAAATCTTTCAAATTGAATAGATTTTTATTTTGACAATTTAAAATTGAGAATTTTGGGAGTTTTCAGTTTTACAATTTCAAATTCTGTAGTGTTCATGTTTTTTATTTAGAATTTCTTACACTTAGAAGATTTACAATTGAAAACTCGACTTATGATTCAAAAAATTTGAGAATTTTTAATCATTCACCTTTAAAAACTGAAGAGTTTTCAGTTTAAATGCTTTCAAATTGTAGAATTTTGAATAGATAATCTTTAAAATTGAAGTGTTTCTAATTTTGAAAATTCACAAATAATAATAATTTAAATTTTTAATTTTACAATTAAAAATTCTGTAATTTTTATTCCAAATTTCTTTAATTTGGAAGAATGCGAATAAAAAACTTGATTTTTGATCTTCAAAATCATCACAATTTTAGAATTTTTATTGATACACCTCTAATATTTGAATGTTTAAAAACTTTGAAAATTGACAATTCAAAATTATGCAAGTTTTACGTTTTAAAATGAAATTTTTTTGTAGTTCTGCTGCTTTCTATGAGAAATTTCTTGAATTTAGAAAATTCATTAGAACCGAATAAGAAAATCTAACTAATTTTCATTAAATGTTATTTCTTTTTGAATTAAAAAGTCTACTATCATATTTTTCATTCAGATTTCATCTCTTTTGCTTAGAAATTCTACTATTGGATTGAAGATTTATCTATTTGTTGAAAATTCGTTCTCTTTCGATAAAAATTTAACTAATCCATTTTTGGCTGAAAATTGAAAGTTTTTAGTTGAGAATTCAACTATTAAATTTTTCATTGAGAATTCAATTATTTTAGTTGAAATTAGTCCATTGTTAAGAATGATTTTATTGGTTAAAAAATTAACTATTTGTTTAACATTCTTTTTGCGCTGTTTGAGAATTAATTTTTTTAACTGAAAATTGAACGATTCTGCTTTTGATTGAAAATAGATTTTCTTGATTTGAAAATTGAACTATTTGATTGAAGGTTCAACTATTTGGTTAAAAATTATTTTTTTAGTTGAAAATCAATTTTTTTAACTGCAAATTTAAGTATTCAATTTTTCGTTGGAAATTGATTGTTTTTATTTTAAAATACAACTATTTGGTTAAAAATGTATCTTATCTTGAGAATTCATATTTCGGGTTGAAGATTCAGCTGTTTTGTAAAAAAAAAATTTTGGCTCAAAAATTCAATTGTTTTGTTGAAAATTTGTCTCACTGGGTCTCACTGGGTTGAAATTTTTTTTCTTTCTTGACTGAAAAATTTTTCCTTGTTGAAAATTCACCTTTTTTTTATAAGTTCGTATTTCTGGTTTGAAAATTCCTCTCCTTTGATATAAATTTTTAATTGCAAATACATCAATTTGGTTGAAAATTGATTATTTTTTCAAAAATTCATATTTTTGAGTTAAAAATTTAAATGCTTTGTAGAAAAATCGTCTTTTCGTAGAAAATTTACCTTTTTTTTGGTAGAAATGTTATACTTTTTAGTTAAAAGTGCAACTGCTTGGTTAAAAATTAATCTGTTTTGGATGAGGATTCAACTATTTCCTCAAGAATTCGTCTTTTTAGGTTAAATTAGACTGTTTTTTATTCTGAATAAAAATATTTTTCAGATTAAATATCATCTATTATATTTTGTATTGAAAATTAGCCTCTTTAATTTAAAATTAAAATTTTTTTTTTTTTGCTTCAAATATGAACTAATATATTTTTCGGTGAGAATAATTCTTTTTTGATTGAAAATTCAACTACGTGGTGAAAAGTTGAACTAATTTGTTGAACATTCATTTTATTGGTTAAAAATTGAACTAGTTTATTTAAAATAATTTTTTGGTTTGAAAATTAATTTTTCAACTGACAAATTAACAATTATATTCTTGATTGAAATATGACCATCTTCATTGAAAATTCTTTTGTTTTTTGTTGAAAATCAAATTTTTGCATTGCTTTAAGTATTCCGTTTTCGCTTGGAAATTGACCGTTTTAGTTTAAAATACCAGCATTCGATTTAAAATTTATTTTTTTGTTGAAAATTTATATTTCGGGTGAAAATTCATCTGTTTTGTAAAAAAATTGTATTTTGGCTTAACAATTCAACTATTCTGTTGAAAACTCGTCTTTTTGGGTAAAAGTTACATTATTTTTGGTAGAAAGTTCAACCATTTGGTTTGAAATTAGTTTTCTAGTTGAAAATTCATACTTCCGGGTAGAAAATTTAACTGTTTTATATCAAATTTGCCCTCTTTTTTCTATATATTTTATATTTTTTAGTTAAAAGTGCAACTTTTTGGTTAAAAATTAATCTGTTTTGGATTAGGATTCAACCAGTTTCTTGAGAATTCATCTTTTCAGGTTGAATTCGACTGTTGTATATTTTTAATTAAAATCATTTTTGGTTGAAATATCAACTATTTTTTTTAGAATTAATCATTTTTTAATGAAAGTTCTACTACTTGGCTGAAAGTTGAACTTCTTTAATAGAGACTATTATTATTTGGTTAAAAATTAGTTTTTTTAGTTGAACTTCTTTGTTAGAGATTATTATTTATTTTTTATTTTTTTTGAAGATTCATTATTTTAGTTGAAAATTGACATATTTTGTTGAAAATTCAACGATTTTGTTAAGAAGTTATCTTTTTTAGATAATTCAAATGTTTTGTTGACAATTTTTCTTTTTGAATAGAAAATTCGTTTCTTCATATTGGAATTTTTGTTGCTGTAGAAAATTGACATTTTTGGTTAAAATTGATTTATTTTATTAAAAATACAATAACTTTCGACTTGAAATCTGAAGCGTTTCATAATTTATTCAATATGGTGCCTACATATTAATTGTATTTAAACGCATTTATTCCCCTATTCTTCCCCCATTTTCGACAAAATCACAATATTTCCCCTTTTATGAGAAAATTTCAGAAGAATACATGTTAACACTTTCAAATAAAAAAACAAACTATTAAAAATTTTTGGAGATTTAAAACAAAGTATTATATACTTTATTTAAAAAATTGACGCTAACGTAACGCTTTATTTTTTTTAGTAACGGTAATGCGTTACTTTTGACTAGTAACATGTCAAACATTGTTGATATAATCCCCAAAACGAAATAAATGTTACACTGACTTTTGATATAATCTTCAGATAAATGGCTGAATTCCAAGCTCAAAGCGATTTACCTTGAGTAGAACTTTTTATAGAGAAACAGTACTTGTATTATTGCTGGAAAAACTCATCGAACTTGAATGTCGTGACTCAGATCACCATTTAAACAATTTTTCCACTATTGTCATTGTTTAACTGTTATTAAAATTTTACTCCTGAGTAGGCTTCACACGTGTGCACATATGTCAGTGCCCTTTTATAATTTTTTTTTCTTTCATGGATTGTTTGACATTGCAAGTCGTATATGTGGAACGAGTTCAAGATCGATTGAGAAATAATACATCAAATCGTCGATCGAGTCGAGCGGATCGTCGCAAAGACCTTGCAAATCTCATGATTCCCAGGAGAGTGCACGCCATAAAATGTAATTATTGTCGATTTCTTTACGTCGTATTCTTGCTCTTTAGATATGAAATATTTCAGATTTACTGATAAAATAGTGAGCCTCTAAAAAGGCATTACGATTTAAATAACGGAAGCATCGGCTCATAGAACGTTGTATCGAAAAAATTAAATATTTTGTAATCGTTTTTGATTAGGGCTAAAAAGTTTCTGGAAGGTGCCAAAATAACTCCCAAAAAAGATGGGCCCTAAAAAAATGTTTTCAGGTCGCACAAGGTCATGATATGCCAAAATAGGGAATAATAGTAAATTTCTCATCGCCAAAGGCTCAAAAATTGTTGTTTTTGATCTAGATAAGCGGTCAAAAATGCATACTGTATCCATACATATTACAAAGAACTCAAACAAATGCCACCGGCCACGTTACCCGACTCGCGAAAATCAAGACGCGCTTGCGCAGCTGAATATAGTAAACACCTATGTATATTTTAGTATACAGAAACTATGAAATTCATATACGTGAAAGAAACTTACTGTGCACTTGATAAATTTAGTATACATATAACTTCATAAAAGAAATTTAGCATACGTAAGTATACTAAAATTACAAAGTGTAATGAATTTAGTAAACATATAGAAAATTTAATATAACCGTGTATACTAAAATTGCAAACATTTCTAACAGTGTATACAATTCAGATCTATACCTATTTCTGAATTGTTTTGAACTCTTTTGAAATATTTCAGGGTATTTTTAAAGATTGCGAGAAATTTCTAAAAGATTTCATTAATTTGAAGGGATTTTTAAGATTTTAGGGTATTTTCAAAACTTCTAAGGCAGTTTTAAGAGCTTCTAATTTGAAATATGTTAAGGAATTTTAAAAGATTCCAAGGATTTTTTTTATTAATTTCACTAATTTGAAGGGATTTTAAGACGTTTCAAATATTTTAGGATAAAGACTTTTTTTTAATTTCGGAAGATATGAATCGATTTTACAGGACCTAGAAGCTTTTAAGATATTTTAAAAGATTTCGCCGGATTTTATAGGATTTCCGAGGATTTCAATGAGTTTGAGGGATTTTAAAGTTCTCAAGGTATTTTAATAAATTTTCCAAGATTTCAGGAAATATACCGGATTTCATAGAATTTCACGGGATTTAATAATGTTTTAGTGTATTTTAAAGAATTTATTCAAGAAATGTGAGGTATTTCGTATGGTTTCTAAGATTTAAAGAGATTTGAAATTATTTGTTGGAATTAACTCTGAATTCTTATTAATGTATCCTGAGTTCTTTTCATTCTTTGGAATTCTTCTCAATTTTTAAAAGTTTTTATTTAATTAATCCTGAGGATCAATTGACAAAATGATCAGAGGATTTGAAATATTAAAAATTTTTTTTCAAATTCTTTGGCATTTTCAAGATCTTTATTTTTTTTAATTTTAAAGGATTTAAAATATTTTATGTTATTTTGAAAGATTCCAACAAAATTTTTAATTTATTTTAGTAATTTAATGGGCCAGACGTATTCTCTTCAAAAGAGTTAAATTCTCTACAAAACAGTTAAATTTTCACCAAAAAATGTGATAGTTGAATACAACCAAAAAAGACGAATTTTCCAACAAATATTTGAATCCTTAACTAAAACAGATTAATTTTGAACCATACAGTTATATTTTCAAACAAAAAATTAATTTTCTACCAAAAAATACTAATTGTTAACAAAATTCATATAGTTCAATTTTAAATCAAAAGGATTAATTGTGTACTAAAAACACGAATTTTCGACAAAATACATGAATTTTCAACAAAAAGTGCAAAAGTTACATATTTTTAGTTAAAACCTTTAATTTTAAAACAACAAAAGGAGAATTTTCAAAAAAATAGTAAAGTTTTCAATTAGTTGAATTTTCAAGCCAAATAGAAAAATTCTCTACAAAAAATGTAATAGTTAATATATAAACCACAACAGATTTTAATGTTAAATAAAAAAGTTGAATATAATAAAAAAGACGAATTTTCAACAAAATACTTGA
>JAABKJ010006411.1:0-21998 GCA_011634705.1 Andricus grossulariae
TACCATCTTTGTCGCTCTTACGGTGTTGGCCGCGACCCTGCCCTGCCGAACGCTCCAAGGGAGATAGAGTTAATTGTCCAAAACGAGAAGTGCCAAATTTTCTGGGAGTATGATTTTCGGACAGCAGTCTTCGTTGCACACTTGCGGCCTGACATTGTTCTCCAACACTCCGAGAAATGAACTATATTCGTGATGCCAAGGAGAAAGAAAAGGAGGAAAGGTATCAACAACTTAAAAGAGAGCTGCAACCACTGTACCCAAAATATTCGGTACAAGTAATTGTCCTTGTGATAGGTGCTCTTGGACGTGCGAAACTATCACTGGTTCGTAACCTTAAAGCCATACCCGCGTGCCAAAAATATGTCATCATCACGGTTCGTTTAAATGACTTCAACCCAAAGGTGCGAACACTGCAAATGTTTTTCTTGATTTTGAGTCTGGAATGTATCTCAACTATTTTCGGATGCAAACCAAAATCTTTGCAAGGCTCCTTTTGAAAAAAATCCGTTTTAAATTTCAAAAAACCGAAATTTCACATTTTTCTCGAAAACAATGCGATATATCAAAAAAGGCAAGATAACAGAATTGTTGATAAGAAAAATTCCTATGAAACGACCTGCTATTGTTCTCATAAGCTGCGTGTAAAAGTTTGTTCGGATCCGAGTTTCATCTGCTTCTTCTAACAAAAATGCTCAACATGGAAAAAGACTGCATGAACTTTAGGAGTGGTACTGATTTTCAAAATTATGTACTTTTTTAGAAGCTGCAATGCTAGTTATTGAATTCGGGTCCAGATTATTTTTAAGACATGCTTCAACAACTTTCTTGAAGTCTTCGAAAACTTGTGCATGATTATAAATGATGCAAAAGGTCCACTTTTTCCAAAAGTTTTTATAGGACTTGCCTAAAAATGCTAGACTACCGTGCATTATTTCTTGTTCAAGGTGACACAATTTTGCCCATTCTAAAGTTTCTGCATTCATTCTGCCCATTTATTTATGCAAAGTTTGAAATTCTAAAAGGGTATAAACGCCAATATTGGGCAGAGCAAAAGGGAATAAGCGCTACCATTTGGCAAAGAGAAAAAGCGTAAGCGCCAAAATTTGGCATCAGTTACTACCTAACCTTACTGCGCATCTGTAAGTTCCATGGAACTCTACTGCGCTGATGCAAGTGCTGTGTAATTCTACTGCGCATATGTAAATACGCCTAACATTACTGAGCATCCTTCAGCGGCATGGAACTCTACTGCGCATCCGTAGAATTCATTGAACTCTACTGCGCAGGTGTAACTGCTATGTAACTCTACTGTGCATCTATAAGTAGTCCCTTATTGTACTGCGCAGCAATAGGTACCGTGTAATACTGCGCATCCGTATGTCTCAAGGATCCGGGTCCGGACTATTAAGAACTTAAAGGATTCGGGTCAGGACCTATACCTTTAAGAATATAAAAGGCCCGGCTGCAGACTCGAACTAAGAACTGAAAGGGTCTGAGTATGGATCAGAACCCTACAGAAATTAAAGGGCCCGGGTTCGGACCCGCACCCTTAAGAATTATAAGAGTTCAGTCTGCACCCGGACTGGTCCAACCTAAAACGTTCCGGTCCCTTGTGTTTTGATCTATTTTATATTTTTTGTAAGATTGAAGTATGGAACAATTGAAACAATGCACCTTCTGAATCAATTTAGTTCGCTATCTCGGATAATTTATCAATCTAAAGTTAGCAAACTAAATAAAACGGAACCTGGTACTAAAATAGATTATTTGTGAGATCATATCGGAACGCTTAAAAAAGGATCCCGGATAAAAATGAATGTCTAGTTTTTAGTGTGATGGCATCACGTACATGGATGTAGGCTGTCATGAGGTATAATGTCCAACAGTATATTTGCTAGTATTAAATTAGTTGCGATCGTCAGACCATAGTTGCGTCACTTTGTCATCATTTGCTTGTGAAAATGGATTTAAGGCAAGCAAAATAATTTCTTCACGCCGGAATCCTTGAATCGCTCTGCGGAGATTCCCTGATCATACTTTGATTTTCCCAGCACAGAGTCTTCGTTTTCTATTGACTGAATCGAAAAACAAACCTTCGAAAATTCGCTAACTCCATCACTTCCAAATTTTAAATGTATCGGAGTGACTTGCCGTTTTTTTTTAATATATGGAATGAAAGCACTCAGATCTCTACAATAAACAAGGCATTCAGTAATTTTGGAAAGTTTATCAGCTTTGACATGCTCTCCTTATAGCTGAAGTATTATTCAATAGAGTAGGTTTTGGCTGCAAGTTTTATCTTCAAATCAAGTTCAACAACTTTTCTGCTTTTCGTAGCCTGAAATAGAGCTTAAGCTATTTCTAAGGTTACATTATTGCTCAGGCAGTAGTTCATTTTCATTTTTGAGAAATCCTGTACTGAAAGCAGTAGCCCCTTTAACGTTTTCTCTGAATTTTGTTTTCCAGAACTGATGTGAAGAGGCTTGCCACCACTTGGTTGAGATAGTTTCAAGTTTGAACTTTTCAAATCTTTTTCTCCGCTCACTTTCTTCTTCATTACTGGTGAAACTACATGACTTAGGACATGTGAATGTGTTTTCGTCAAGCAGGCAGTCAGGTTTCTTACATAAAAAGATGAATTGCATTGATAAAGCTTACCTTTTGCAAAATGACAGAAAAATAGAATCTGCAGCGTTTTTCAACAACTGGGGTTTTGTTTGATCTGAGGTATAAAAATATGGAATAGGTAATATGATTTAGGGAAGGATTAATAATATTTGTTTGAAATCTCATCAACTTACTGGTACTTATATTATTCAAAATATCTGAATGTGGGTCCTTCTGATGAGATAAAGTATTCATCTGCACAAAATTTGCATTTCGCAGCGTTCTAGCCACTTTCCACATTTTAGAATATCATTGCAAGTTTTCTTTTGTACCTTGTAGCTTTCATTTCAAAGTATTCTTCAATATTCTCAAGTATTCTCAAATATTCCCACATATTTTCTCATGTTCTCATACATTCCAAGTATTCCTCATTTTCACAGATATTCCCAAGTGTTCCGATATATTCTCAAGAAACTCCATCAAATTTCTCATGGAAAAAAATTATTTTGAGATATTCGAACATTTGAAAAAAGCCATTTCTGATTAAAGCATTTTTCATGCAATACAAACTACAATTTTATCATTTTTTTGTGAAACACAGCTTTTGAAAAATAATGTAATTTAGACAAATGTGTTGCTGGCAGCAAATTTTTCGTTTCTAAAATTATTTCGCATACGCTTCTACCAAAACAATAAAAATACAGAAAGAAACTACAATTTTGAACAATTCAATTGATTAAATTAATCAGATGTTAAATTTTTGTCGATGTACTGGTCGTTTTTTTTTGAGAAACGAGAAAGAATCTGCCTCGGCCCGGGATATTGAACATTGCATCGACCAAAATGTAACACCTAATTAATTTAATTCATTCTACAGCTCAACAAAACTAAAATAAGAAGCAATCTAATTAATTGTTTTAAAAAATGTTGATTCCATTGTGGTAGCGCCTTAAAGTTCTCGTCCGGTGACGTCATTGACTCGCGTGGGTGATAGCGGATGCGACCTGCCAGGTCGTTCGTCGTTTTCGAGGGTTGAATTCTCCACCTCCACCGCCTCCCGCGGGAGTCTTACTCTCACGAGTGACGGCGAAAAAGAAAGTACGAACTATAGAGAAGGATAGAGAATGAAACATGTTGAGAGAGTAAAAGAGAAGAAGGAAAGAGAGAGACAACGACCACGAGAGTGCTTGTGCTTCCAGCCGTTGACGGGCGGCTTTGGCGAGGAAGCGGATGGAGCTGAAGGTAGTGATGAAGGTGAAGGAGGAGGTAAAGTTGGCGTTGGGAGGGTGGTATATCGAGCGAGAGCGAGAGAACAAGCTCAACGCTAAGTGGAATCGTGGATCTGGTATGAGTGCCACCAAGAGAGAAAGAAAAGAAAAAGCTAGACGGTGTAAGAGAAAAAAAATAGGGGAAGAGAGAGAAAGAAGATAAGACCAAAGAGAAATAAAAGACAAATGAAAGGGAGAGTCAAATATGAAAGGAAAGGTAGAGGAAAGTGAGGAGGAATGGCGAATAAGACAACATGAAAGAGGAAAGAAAGACGAGGGAGGAAAATGAAGATCGAAAGGAAAACACACAAATGTGATATAGAAGAATTAGAGGATGTTAATGCACTTCTAGTTTGTCTTTCTTACAGTTTCCTTTTCCTCTTCTTTTTCTTGCAACTTTAGCTTATTGTTTAAATTTCTCACTAGCTCGGAATTAATTCACTTTGATACGTAATCCCACCTACACCCATTTTCCCTCATCCTCTTTCTACAGATCTCCACAAATTCTCAGAAAAGCAAACACAGGTTTTCTGGGGCGGTCGCACATTACTCTGGTATGCCGAGTCTCGACTCGAGCAGTCCGCTCTGGTTTTCTACTATGTCCTCTGGTACAGCATGCCTTCAATTGTGTCGGTTCTCGGTTTTCTGTGACTGAGAGTGTCCAGTGCAGAGTTCCTTTGCTCCTTATTTCCTTCCTCCGTGGTGGTCCACTTGGGTGGCTCTTCGCCTCTGTGCACGTTTACCGCACGCGGTGCAAAGCGTTGCCCACACTACAGGACGCTACAAAACAAAATTGCTCCCTCTCTCTCATTACTCTGCAGATAGAACGATGAAAAATATTTTGGGGTCGTGTACTCATACGTATTCCCAGCATTTTTTACTCTTCATTAGTGACATATTACTAATTCCAGTAAAATTCTTTAAAATTCATTCAAGTTCAAGAAATTCCTTAATACGGTCATTTTTTTCTTCATTGATCATAATAGAACTCCTCGTCCGATTATCTAGTTGAACATAAATCAAAAAATTACTTTAGAAACAAAGGTTAGATTTTCATAAAAATTTTTCAACATCTCTTTTTTAGATATTGAACATAATAATACATTGTGCTACAAGTGCAGAAAATAGGCAGTTCCACACGATTGTGAAATTTTCTGTACGAACCAGAGGTGGATCGGCGGGGAGTTGTAGGCGAGTCTCAGACTCAAGAGTTGCAGGCGAGCCGGAAACGACCCGAAGTTGAACCGATGGCAAGTACTCTAAACTTCACGAGAATTATAATTGCTTACTCTCTTAACCTGTTTCCTACAATATTTTTTGTAACAAATGCAGGGAAGATTCGCTTTAAGAAACATATAATATTAAAGCTGAAACCTACAGTAAACTTATTTCAATATAATCAACATTGTACAATGAGCACAATTTGACAAAAGTTTTCAAATGAAAGTAAATTTAAAAAGGAATCGAGGTATGGCTTGAATTCTCAAGTTACACAAACAATAATCCAAATTTTTTCTAAATGTTGAATGTAAAAGGTATCACAAAAACATATACATATAAATGCATTTATGTCTACGAGGTCTGTCCGGAAAGTATTCGACCTTATGTTCTGCCTTTGTAACTAGTTGTGCTATTGTCAAAAACAGGTATTTACCATTTAGTGTGGACCTCTGCGAGGCCCCCTACTTATTTACACGGACCTGCAAATCTTAAGTCGACTAATGTACGCATATGCGTGAAGGTCTAACCACGTGCACGTCGCATTTCAGAATGACAGAACGCACCAAAAAAAAAGTGTGCATTAAATCTGGACAAAAATCTGGGCTATTTGTGAGCCTATAAGTGATACTCAAATTAAAGAGTGGTTTAGTCGATTTAAAAGTAGTCGTACTTCAGGGGAAAGTGGCCCTCGCTCTGCCAGGTCCGCAACGGCCAAAACACATTAAAATATGAAACGAGGAAGGTGTCGTGTACCATGAATACGCTCGAAAAGGTCAGAGGAGAAACAAAAAGTATTATGAAAAAGTTCTGAAGCGATTACACGACGCAGTAAGAAGGAAACGACCTGCCCATTCATCGCAGCATATTCAGCAATTTCTGGTGAAATACGGTCCTACACAACTTCGGCAGCCACTGTTAGCTATTCCGAAAGGTGACTTTGAAGAGTGCTTCCGAAAGTGGAAGGATCACTGGAAGAAGGTTGTGGCTTCTAAAGAGGATTACTTTGAAGGGGATAAAATTTTCATTAACCAGAACTGACTCTTACTCCTGGTACATCTCTATCATAAACTTTTGACCATCAAAGGTACAATTCATCTTATCTGACCTTTTAAGGTACCCATCGAGAACGCACGTATGTATCTTTTTTTAGGAACGTGACTCGAGCAAAGAGAAAAAGGGAGAGAGGAACAGAAAGCTAAAAAAAAGAAAAAGGAAGATAGAAGTGGAACCACCCACCAGGCACGAGTGGAACGTCAGAAATTTTTCTCCGCGAGGTCAGTCGAGTGCATAGTGCAGGGATTTGAAGACTCATCTTTCCTTTACTGTAGACACGTATTTCGCGTTGGCAGTCCAGAAGTTCTCCATCTCTTACTCAACCCCTTTCTTTTTCTTTTCCACTCGAAGGCTTTGGTTGTCCATCTCTGTCGCTCGTCCGTCTCTCCCGCTTAAATCCCTGCTTTTCTTTTTTTTATATCTTTCTTTCACAATCTCTCGTCTAGTCTCCTTCTTTTCTCTATACAGGTCTCCCTCACTCTGGCTCTCAGAATTCTTTCTCTTTCTTGACTGTTCGTCCCTCTCTTTTTTTCTCTCCTTAACCACGAAAAGGAGGAGCGAAGACCACATCTCCTCCGTTACTCTCGTCGTTTCTTCCTCCTGCAAAACTTCTCTATTTATTTTTTATCCGGCAGTGGACCCAGAATAAAAAACTGAAGCCGCCCGACTGTGTTTGAAGGGGATGTGGAAGATGCCTGGTCCTATTACTTTTATACATCGGGTATATGAATGCTGAGCGCGTGCACGCACGTCGTGCTTTTAGGGATTTTCTCGGAACGAAAAAGTGAAATTTCATATCGATGATGCATTCCCGGTTAAATATAGTTGAATCTCTAAAAAAGAAGGTTCAAGCCATTGCACTCGCCCACTAAAAGCTCCTTTCTATATACTAAATATATTCTAAACATTAAATATTTAGTTACGCCAAAATTAGCAGAACATGACATCAAATAAATTAAATATCAGAATTCATATTAAAAAAAAAATTTAAGTCAGATAATTACCAACGAAACAATTCTATATAACGAAATACAAAAAAGGGCGTTACGTATTTTATTACATAGGATGGTTTCGTTAGAAATTATGATTCCCTAAATCTTTTTCAATAATTTTCAAATAGAGACTTAGACTTGGTTTCCATTGTAAAAGAATCGGATTCTTTATTACTTCTATAATTAATTACTCATTAATATTTAGAATATAATATAAGAGTGTACCGTAAAACGGGGCTAAGCGGGATAAAAAAAAGGGAAAACGGGACACACGAAATCTTAGTATTCGATTTCTCATAAAATAAACCAGTGAAATCTCACTGATTTCCAGGGAAGTCTCATTGGTTAAAAGAGCCAGAAGTGTGTCACTGACAATCTGTGAGATTTCACTGGTTCAATTCTAAGTGCAATTCTGCTACTGGTTTAATCAGTGGTGTTTACTGGTTACTCAGTACCAGCAGTCATCTAGTCGTACGCATTGTCGTCCGTCAGTAGGTATGCCACTTATCATTCATCACTTTTATCCTAACCTTTGTAAAATTATCTTTTAAAAATCGCACTTTACAATACTTTACAACACAAAGCCTAGTACACAATTAAGTTCGTTTTCACTCGTGAAATGTAAGGACTCCACCGGCGACACGCACGTGCCAGACGACTGGAGGTTCATATATTGGCCGCGTGGAGCGCTATATCATGACGCAAAATTCTGATTTAACCAGTGACAATTCCACTGGTTCAGTTTAAGAGAGATACCTTGCTATTGATTCCTTGTAATGAAAAGCGGGTGGACAGATGGCAGTCCTAAAAACCTCCAATGTTTTTTTTGGGTCACACACCCACTAAATTTCTTCCATTTTGTGAAAAAATATATGCATATTTTTGTTTTGCTCAAAAAAAAGTTCAAAATGAGGTCGTGGTGCCTTGGACATCCTTAAAAATGATTATAACTATTAATTAACGTAAATTTCCGTGAAATAATAAGTGTTTTTGCAGGAATTACAACTGATGGTACCAGACGCCGACACAAAAAACTGGACCAAATAAGACCAAAAATATTACCCCTAAGCGTGAAAAACTACCCTTTATAAGAGTTAAAATACCAAGCGGTGAATTTTGAAGTCTTGGCACGATACAGGAAATCGCAAAATAGAAAATAATACATATTTTGAAATTTAACCCCTATAAGTGGTAGTTTTTCACGATTAGGGGTAGTATTTTTCGTCCTATTGAGTCAAGCTTTTTTCCTCAGCGTCTGGTAACATCAGTTGCATCTCCTGCTCGGCTTTTATTATTTTTGGGGAGATTAACTTTAATAAATAGTTTCAAACATTTTCGAGCGGTTTTGTTACCAGGACCGTGTTTTAAACTTTTTTTTTATAAAAAATACGCATTTATTCTTTTACAAAATGGAACAAGTTCAGGGGGTGCGTGATTGATAAAAAACGCGTTTTTTTAGGATAACCTTGTACACAGTCAATCTTAAAATTCATAAAACCTTTATACTTATTTGCCTATTGCTAATTGCTGGTTATTTTTAAGGAAAACTCTAAGACATTCACTTGCAAGTTTGAACGAGAATAAGGCGCGTATCTGTTGAATCTCGGACATCGCTGGAAAATGGAATTTTGAATTTTGTAAAATGCATTTTCGATGGATAAAACTAGAACTTTTGGTATCAAATGGCTGGTTAACGAACTCAGGTTCTTTTTAGGCACTCGAATCAGATAATTCCTTCGAAGGTTATCGTGTTCACAAATTACAACGACAGACAAATAACAAAATAAAATCCATTTTTTCTCAATCAGTGAGTCTGAAAATGTATAAATTTGATGGAAGCCGCAAAAGGCAATTTCCACATAAAACCAACACGTTCTCATTGCAATAAGAATTCAAATATTGTTTAGTTTCAAATTGTTTTTTAAACAATAGATATTTGGATCTTCGAGTTTTTACTTCCTCAGTAGAAAAAAGCTGCTATTCTTACTCAATCCTAATCATCAAGGGCTGATTTTATTCCTTGAAAGTATCTTGAGAAACCTATTTAATTGATTTTATTCAAAATATTTTATTTACTAATCATAAAATTACTGTTCTGTGAACAATTCAATTTTAATAAAAACCAACAAAACAGAGTTGTAAAGAATCTTCAAAGCAAAAAAATTGGCTCTTGATCATTAGGATTGAATGAGCATCACAACTTTTTTCTACAGCGAAAGTCAAAAGTACAAAAATGCAAGTAACTGTTGTTAAACAGTTTTGGCCATTATAGTGACGAATAAAGTCAGTACTTACAATATTGCTATATTCATAAAATTACGAAAGTTTTTCCCTTATAATTGTTAGAAAAATTTATAACTCTAGACATATCAAAACTTCATTTTGTCATAGAATGTTTCTAAATACATCAGTCGATTCAAATTGTCGAAACGAACAAATTTAGTACTTATTATTTTGCTACATTCCTAACATTTAAACACATTTGTTATTATAAACCAAAAACTCAAAATTTATACCTTTGTATAGAGAGAGCTATGAACATGATATCGAAATATATCAACTAAATACCAACCCCTATTTGAAAAAATTTGGTTTATAGGGCCTGGTATTACTGCCAATACTGCACTAAATGTAAAAATTGCAAAAAAAAATCACATTCAAAACGATTTTTGAAAAAAATATAGAAGCGAAAAAAAAAATTTATTCTTATCTAATCTGGCTCTAAACTTATTCAATAATAAATATTAAATAATGCATTATTTATGACTATCCCTCTAAATTTCATGACCATGGCTCTACTTGATTTAGAACTCATTTTTGGATTCATGAGGTAGAATTATTTCAAGATATGTCAAAAAATGAAGATCAAAAATTTTCATTGTTACCAAGCTGCCTTTATGAGGAAGCAATTAATCCTTTTGAACAAATTTACAAACATTTCCTGTTCAATGTTTTAGGGGTGCGGAGAACAATTCATAATTTTTCTTGATTTTCAGCGTATATAGGATCAGATTTTTTTTTCATTTGCTTAACTCACCATAGGTTTCCTTCTGGCTTTTATTAGTCTTTCAAGATGAGTAAAGTCAAACTTGCCTGAAATATAAAAATGAAAGTCCATGAAATCAGAAAAATCCCAACTATTTTAATGTAATCCAGCGAAATGCGTGAAATCACTTTCAGTTGAAATCTACCTTATCTATATATGATGGTAGTGTTATCGACGGGGGTAAAATAATTTTGAAAAGATTTAAACTTTTTTAGATTACTGGTCCAGATAACATTTATTATGAAATGACTGAGAGTTCCGTGAGTATACATATAATCATAATGTTCCATAAACGCATCGGATGCCCTTTTCAAATGTGTGAAAAATGGGGAATGTATAACCTATGTGTGCTCCGATTTGAAACTACCTGCATAGGTTATGAATTCCCCACTTTTAACAAATTTGAGAAGGGCATCCTATGCGCTGTAGAAACTTTATGACTATATACTGAGGGAACTCTTAGTCATTTCATAATACAATGAAACCTGGATTTAGCTCCCCTGGATTGTGCCCTTCCGAGAACGGACGCCGCGCCGTGGGGTTACGTGAGAGGCGTTTGCGGGACGATGTGCGGTGTGCACTCAGGCGTGACAAAACAGAGAGAAACAGGAGAGAGATAAAACTGGCGAGAGACAAAATAGTTCCGAGTCTCTGGATTTACCGTCAAGGTCAGCCTCAAAACCGGCGCTAAATCCAGGTTCGGCTGTAAATCTTATCTGGACCAGTAATCTACAAACGTTCACCTCTTTTAAAAAATATCTTATTTTGAAGAGATTTTTATGGAATGTTTCCACAGATGTTACCAGATTCGCAAATATTGAGGTTTGGACATGTTGCGTTTCACATTGGAGAATTTGAATTCTACTTTTCATTGGAAAAACAACCCTGTCAACGTTATCTTCCTTCACGCGCGATTAATAAAACCAGGGGCTTGGCTACCGGGAGCCGGTAAACGTTTTAATCTTCTTTTTTTCCACGCTAATAGCCGCTGTACCCGGCAGGTATTGTTGAGGGCTTAGGCGGATTAAACTCGGCTCGCCTCGACAAAACCATGGGGAAATATGGTCGCTCCACCTCTCCACACTCTCATCTAGTTTTTGATCTCCGACTCTGCTTTGAGCAGATTTTAGTCTCTTTTCATTTTTCTCCTGCAAATATCATTGTTAATAGTATCCAATATTATTTTTGAAGATTTTTAATTTTTCAATTTTTAATTTTTTGTCCACTATCTGTAAAAATTTTCTGTATAAACTAAATAATGTAAATAAGAGAAGAAAATTAATTATGGAATAAAGAATCCTGAAAAGTGTTGGCGTTTTATTCTAAATTCTGCTTGATCTAATAGACGTTAAGTACAGGATTCTTTCGCGCGTCGCGCACAACTTCTGCATTCGATTTCAAATCGAGTGTAGCATGAATACATGAATTTCCCTCGAAATGCGAAATTGCAGATCGCATGTCGAATGAAAAGCGAACGCATCGCTTTGACGGAAATGTAAATCCACATTCTCATTTATCCGAACTAAATTGACACTGTTCGTTATTCGAAACGCTGGCGATTGTAGACAGTCTTTGTTTTGCAATGAGTGAATTAGTCCGAAAATATTTGTACATTCTCATCGTAATGAAAAGGTATTAGTTTTATGTGAAAACTGACCATCGGGGTTTTCTTTAAATATCCACGTTTCAAGAACCCCTGCATCCGAAAAACAGGTTTTACGATGGTGTCTGTCTGTCGTCATTATTGTCGTTGTCATTGTTGTCGTCGTCATTGTGGTTGTCGTGTGTATACTGGACAACTCTTGAAAATCTAATTTTGTTGGATTTCATTTAGACACACTTTTTGATGGACCAAAAAGATAGTTCGAGTTCGTTAATCAGCCTTTTTTATCAACGTTTTTGGTTTTAAACATATAAAAAAATATTAAAGCTCCAAAATTCCATTTTGCAGTAAAACTATGCAAGATTTGAGAAAATGAATGCACAATAATTGTTCACCGAAAAAATATCTACATTTTTGTTATTAATTATTTTCTAAAAGGACATGTAGTTTTTATTTCAATTGTAATAAAGACAAGAAAATTAAAAAATGAAATTTTGAGAAAAACGATGCAAGATACGAAAAAAATGAATAGACAAAATTTGTTCACTCAAAGAATGTATACAAATTTGTAAATTATCATTTTTGATAGGACGCGCAGTTTTTGTTTGCACATTTGTGCCTAAAAGTGATCAGGCTACTAAACTCTCCAAATAAGATTTACTTTCATCTAAAAAGATACACTTGAGAATGAAGGGTTAATCAGTGAGACCCTGAGTTGATTTCTATTCATGCAAATTCAAAAAAAGTACCCAGGAATCCACAGATTCTCATTTTCTGCATTGCAGCTATAAATCTAGCAGATCCATCTTATTCGTCGGGTAAAGTGGCAGAACGTCGACCATACGTGGGCGACATAATTACCCGCAAACTAGAACGCGAGAAGAGCCTGCAGAATAGGAAGCCAGTGTCGTGAGTGTAGGAGAGGTTGGCGAAAAGAGGAATGGAAGAATTCTCTTTCCTTTTCCTTCTGGCTCCAACTCTGGCTCATACCCCCATTACACTCGTCGCAAGGATTTGCTCGGATTAATTGGCCCGAAGACGAGTTGAGACCACGACTTTGCTCTTATGGGTAGTGATCACGTAACTTTTGGCCCTTCTCCTAGATTCTACACATCGGGTGTTTAAAAAACTCAATATCAATAAAGCCTGTCAAATCAACTAGAACGGTATAACCTACCTCAATTATAATTGATTGCAAGTTACTTTTCTAAACTAGAATTGCTTATGAAAGGAGTTATTGTAATATGAAAATAAAAGATTAGGAAAAGGAACTGGAGGGCTAGAAAACGAAAATTCAAGTGAGAGGGGAGTCTTTCGAATTCATGTGTCAGAACAAACATGATTATTTATTCAATTCCGCCTTTCGCTCCTACAAATTCGAAGGAGCGACAGCAAGCAACGGCTCAACGCGTCAAATGTATCGGAAACGCATTGGCGCTAATGACGCTTCTCGTCTACCACGTCGCTTCTACAATCTAGAGCCTTTACGCAGGGTGACTCGACTCGCTTTTCCGTCGTTACGAACCGCCATTAGGCGTGGCTTTTAGCGCGATCGATGCCACAGCAATGCTGAGTTTCTACCACGATCATGGTACCCGCACCATGCGATTTTGGATGGTGCTGAAAAATGAACCGAAACCCAGTCCGAGAGACGATATCGATCCTGGTTGTTAAATCACCCGCAACGGTTCTCTGTTCTTCCACATACACAAAAAACCCAAAGCCCAATTATTTTAATTCGAACGGAAGCTCCCTAGTAGCTATATTTCATTTTCCTCGCCAATCACGTTTACAAACTACGCCCATTGTCTATTTTCCTCGCCCAATAGGTACGCCCATTGGCCACGCCAAATAGAAACATCTATTGACTACATCCACTAACCACGCCTACTGAGTACTTTCACTAGTCGCATTCCTCAAAAACTCAATTAGAAATATCTACTGACCATGCACATCTTACCCAATATTATCGACTTATACGGATGCCCAATGATTAGCTCTAAGTGTCACCTTAATTAATCGCACTAAACACTTTTACTATCCACATCCCCTCGAAACTCTATTTGGAACGCCTCATTACCACGCCTACTGATCACCTATACAAATTTCATCAATTGGTAACCCCATCTAGTCCCGCCCATTAGCTTCACACCGCAGGAATATCTACTGAATGAGTCAATTAATTCTGCTAACCATAACCCGTTCAAAATTATTTGGATCTACCACTTCCCTAGTTAAATGAGGTCAGACAATCACATTATCTAGCTCCTCCCATTGCTCATCTCTACTAAACATATTCCTAAAAAACTCAATCATCAAAACACACTTATTGGCCACTCATTACAGAAAAACATATTGTCTACGCCTAAGTCTAATAGTGAGGACCACTAGTCACTTCCACCACTCCCCTGGGAATTCAAGCCAGCTACGCCCATCAGCTACGTTTACGATCTACGCCCATCATATTTTTGTATGTTACTACCCTAAGTTATCAATGAGCACCACTGAGAGATTTTTCCACAAGTGCACCTAATGGGCGTTGCTATAAAATATTACTGAGGGTCATGTCCAGTGGGCGTTCTTAGGAACTTTTTTTACGGGCGTACCTCTTGAATCCTATATATGGGAGGAGGTGGATGGAAATATCAAGGGAAGGTGGTTGGAACTCTTCCTAGGAGGCGAGGCCTGGGAGTTTTTTCAAGGGAGGTGAATACTTAGTATGTTCATCATTAAGTATGCACTATGTGGTAAATTACAATATTTAAGGGTCTAACTACTGACCATCCTAAAAGGTATTTAGTGCTTGTTTCTAATTAGTGTCGCTAGTAAGAATTAAAAGAGGGTGCTGCTAGTAGGTATTGTTGGTGGATGTTGCTGGTAGATAATAATCGTGAACGTGCTGGAAATATAAAATACGTACAAAATTAGAAACTTGTTCTGACGTTAAATGTATGAAATATGGTCTTTTTTACATTTTTTTCAGAATGAAAAAGAGAACAAGTAGTTGGCTTAGTTTTAAACCTAGATGTTTTGCTGATGTGGCATTTTGAAGGACGCTGTCAAACGCTACGTCACGACACGATACTGGGTTCATTCCGCTAGAAATAGCACTTAACCGCTTCTAAAGCGTTTCCACTGCGCGAACCAAGGATCACCCCGGCCTCGAGGATTTATTGTCGAGGGCCCGAATTCAGCAACCCGCAAATAATGGATCGTGCCGAAATTCAATAAACACCCCCCTATCAAGCCTGGAACTCTGGAAGACGGATTCACCACCCACCCTCGACAAGCCTACAAACCCGGAAGAGTCCGAAGGCTTGAAAGAGCATCGCGCTTCGATGCACCTTGCAGGAGTAAGGGCGGCACGCTTCAAGATACCGATCAAAATTCACAGCGCTATCACACTTCAGGGAACCAGTGCGGTGGACGGAAGCCACCATTCCTTTCCCACTGGAATTCGTTCGACGTCATAAGCAGGGAAGCGTGGGTAATATTTTGTAAAATGAGAATTTTAAGAGTTGAGGTAAACTAGAAACATCTAAATAAAGAAATTTCCGTTTTTTTTAGATTCCAAAGATAGAGTAATTAAAGTTATTCAACTTTTTATTAGTTTGTCCTGAGAAGTCACTTTTATGGTATAGTATTTCTTTTTACATTATTTTCTGATACTTTGAATGTTTATTCCCACTTTGCAATACTTTTTACTTTTGATTACTTCTAAAGTCTGGATTTCAAACTTGACGGCTTCTAAATTCGAATATCTATTAAATATTATCTAAACCTTGCTCAATACTTAAATTATTAACTAATCAAGGAGATTAAAATAGGAGACGGAAGCTTAGCTAGTACAATGGCTTTCGAAATAGATCTAAAAGATTCTAAATTTAGCATGGACACCAAATGACGAATTCTCTCAACGTCGGTAAATGTCAGTAATAGAAATCTTTATATGTAAAATAAAATATAAGAGAATAGAATTTTATAGATATTTAAAGATATTTTCTAACCGGTCTACTTTGGCAGACGGCGAAAAGGAGGAATCTAAAGTCTGAGTAGTGGATTCGAATGAATTAAGCTTCTCATATAAGGCCAGCGGATCTTTGCTCGTAATTGATGATCGCGACGTAGAAGCCTGCAATTCGTCTCTCTTAATCGTATGGACCCTCTTCTAAGGATTCCACCCTCGTAACGTTGGCTGAGCGAAGAGAGAAGTCGTCAGCAGTCAGATTTAGGGTTTCTTCCAACTCCTCCTTTCCAAGCTCCCACATTCATTCACACGTAAACCACCAACCCACTTATATATTCTGCCAGCGCGACCGCTGCTGCACTTCAGAAAGACGGCATCTCGCGAACGAGATGAGTCTTTTCAATATGTATGTTAAAACGAGCTTCCTCTCATTTTCCTCCGCAATCACTCTAAGGATGTTTTGAAAAATATATATCTTTCTTCACAGACATAAAATAAATATATCACCGCTCTCTAACGTAAAAAGCGACAACAGTTACCATGACTTAGTGCGAACTCAGTTTTACGTAAAAAAAAATCAGAAACACGAAAAATTAAGCTTTCTGTAGAAGAGTTAAGTGTTTATGTAGTATTCAACTTTCAGCGTCTGCATTCTGTAGTGGCTTTCTACAGAAATATTACGAAGTTTATAAAATGTTTGAGAAGTTGCCAGACCAGTTTTTTCAATCTTTCCTCAATGATTTCTCGCTTTTTTTTTAAACTGATAACATTCGAGCTATTACTTTTTGAGTATGTTCATTCATGAAATACGGTTATTTTAAATCTTGATTGCACTCGTACACATTTTCAACTCTCTATTTATTTGTATAAAAATCTGTGACGGTTTCATTCTGTCCACATTCAAACTCATGCGTTTCAACTCGTATGGAATTTTTTTCTTTTCAGATTTTTTTACATTATAGAGTGAAATGAGTATTGAAAACGGAATTGAAAAGTAAATTTTTCGAAGTGTAATCATTGCAAATTTTTAACTCTTTAGAATCTTTGAAATCAAACCATTTTAAATTGGAAAATTTCACAAATACAATCAATTTTAATATTGAAGGAATCTACAAGTTAAATAATTTGAATTTCAAGGCGTTCAAAATTAGGCGCAGTATTTCAAAGTAAAATGCTCGACATTGTAAAACTGAAAGTGCCAGAATCGGAACAATTTGTATGGGTAAACACTCTTGAATTGAAAACGTTAAAAATTTAATAATATCGGTCAATATTTAAATTAATATAGCGTTTACGATTAGAAGATTTCGAATTCTGCGTACAACTGTACATGAACCCTTCGAGATTGTACAATAATTTTATTTAAAATTACAAATCCTTATTAGTTGAAAAAAAATATATTGCAAAGGTTAAAAATTCATCAATATCGAATAAAAACTTCATAACTCAAGCAATTTCAGAAATTACCAGAGTTCTAAATTTAAGAATTTGGAATTCTGTGTACATGGACACTTTCAGATTGTAAAATTTTTTTATTTCAAATTACAAATCACTATTAGTTGGAACATTTTCAATTTCGAACGCTCCTTATCGAAAAGTTTTAAATTCAAATGTTAAAAATTCCAAGATAATTTCACTTTCAAATATTTAAAAACAAATCGTGCTGTGAACAATAATAAATTGTATGAAGAATTTCTGTAAACATCTAATTATTAATGGAATGTTATTATTTATGTATCCAAAACAATTTGTATTAAAAGAAAACGCAAAAAGATCATAATTGGCGCCACAATTTTTCACTTACGTGGTTTTTTTGGGACCCTATAAAATCAAGGCCGTAGCCAGAAAAAAATTTCTGGGGGGGGGATATGCAGCAGGAAAAAATTTCGGGGAGGGGATATGCAGCGGTACACAGGAGAGTATATGCATATTATGTACATGTTTCAAGAAGTTCGGGGAAGGGGGGTCAAACCCACCTTATCCCCCCTCTACCTACGGCCTTGTATAAAACACACTATTATCGGGGCGATATTTAAAAATTAATTTTAGATTCGAATTCTATGACTAATTGTGAAGAGAAATGTTCAATATCAACTCGATCCACCTGATAATGACGGTTCTGAATAAAATTGATAAAAACATCTTTTTTTCTTACGGGAAATACGTGTTAAACTTCATGGGGCTTGCGGAACCTCTGAATATAGTTTTTTTGTTCAAAAAAAGTTCATTTATTATTCTGTAGATTCGAACAAGCTTGGGGGCGATATGCATGAAAATTCGAAAAAAAAATTGGACCACACTATTGCGTACGCATCTCAGCTTGAAGTTAAGTCTTTCAATGGCCTTGAGTTGATACTGGATTAAATATTTATAATTGACTATATTAATATTAAGATTATACTTTGATTTCCTGTCCATCCTTCAATTGCATATCTTCCAAATAAAAAACATAATAGTCAAATACGTTTAAACTGAAAGCCTTCGAAATTTAATAAATTGAAATTCAAAACCTTCTCAATTTGACCAAAAACGCATCAAATTGTGCACTTTTTAAGTATTATCTATCAAAATTGAACAATGTTGATATACAGGCCCACAAAAAATGAAAATAATTTCAGAAATAAATATTTAAAACTAGAAATTAATTAATTTCATACATTAAAAATGGATCAATTTAAAATTCGAAAGGCGTTATAAAAAAAAGAGTAATTTTGAATTCAAAGCGCTTAGAATTGTACAAATCAAATCTGAAGCTTTCAATATTATTCTATATTCAAAATTTCAGGCTTTCAAAATTGATGAATTACACGTACTTGAAGCGTTCCAAATTTTACTAAATACAATTCAAAATGAATAATTAAATACTGACCAATATAAAAAATTCAACTATTTCACTATTTTAAATATTTAAAAATTATAAGCCTGCAAAATTGAAAATTTTCCGAACAAGCATTAAAAACTCTACGTTTTGGAATTTGTAAAATTAAACCAATCTAGAACCAGGCATTCAAAATAGCATTTTTTCATTTAAAAATTAAAAATTGAACTTTTCAAACTTAATACGTATTTTGTAAATGGCCCTAATCGGTTAGAATCAGACAAGATAGTATGGGATAGTATATGATAGGAACTTTAGATTATAGCAAAAATCGAAGCTGTTATACGTGTTCATTCTCAGATCGATCTCCAGCATACATAGTTTATGTACATAGCTATGTATATTTTTAAATAAACATATTTAAAAAAAAAATTAGTCAAAGTAAGCGCGGAGCGCCTATACAAGGGAGCGTTTCGTAGCCTATTGAGACGCTAATTTAAGTCTTAACAGAATCTTAAAACAAAAGATTTTTTAATTTTGTAAAAAAAAATGATTCGAAAAAATGATGTAAAAAAATTGTTGAAACAAAAATGTTTTGTAAAAAATTCAAAAAAAAAAAAGTTTTGAAAAAAAATTGTTGAAAAAAAAATGTTTGAGAAAAAATGTTGGCGCTTATGCCCTCTTGCTGTGCCAAATTTTGGCGCTTATGCCCTTTTGTACGATGGACGGACGGAAACCCGACCGAAACCATAAGGGTTTCAGTCCGAGGCCGCGAAATCCTAAAAATAAAATAAAATTTGGCCCTTTTTATTTTAAACATAATCTAGGCTTAATTTAGATAAGATTAGGGGACTGCTTCTAAATTTAAATAGAAGCTTCATTCAAGCCCAGATTCAGGATATCGGCTAACTTCTAGTCCTTGTAGCAGCTTCTTTCAAGCCCACATTTAGGCTTGTGACTAATTTTTAGTCTATAATTGGGCTAACTTCTAGTTCTATATGCGGCGGGTTTTAAAGCTCTAATCCTGGGCTTGTTTTTATGGAAGTGGTCTTCTTTACATTGCACCTAGAAACAAGTCCACTTTTGGGCTTGAATCAAGACTTTTTTTCTGTGATAGGATCGGATATGATCGGATAGGATTTCATAGCATAGGATCGGATAGGATATAATCGGATAGTTATGGATAGAATAGGATAGGATTTTAAACACTATATTAAATAGCCTATCAAACCCTTTTTTAGGTACATGTAGCCTACTTTGATTTATCCTCCAACAACCTCATATACTCGAAGAAACTATTGGTTGTAAAATTTGGCAGTATAATATTTATTTTCACAAGCTTTCGATGGCAATCTAGAATATAGTCGAGAAAATACTATTAATTTCCACAGCGATACGAAGAAATACTTTTTCCATATCAATTATAAATATACTCCAAGCCTAATAATTGCTATTTAGAGTTGGAAAGACTAATATTTTCGATAGCAATTTGAAGTTAGAAAAAAGTAATATTTACAAATGAAATAATAAAACCGTAGCTGCAATAACTAGCAGATTAAATAACATAAGTTGCAAAATAGGTTAGAAAAATTACCATTCTCAATGGGAAGCAGGCTGCCCAAACTGCAGTGCATTTGCTTGCATTAAGCTTTGGCTAGAAGGTTTTTGGAAAAAAGGACCGAGGGGGCCACTTTTTCCCATTACACATAAATACATTTTAACGTCGGTGAGCACATATAAGGGACCATACAAGCACACTTAAAACCGTGTGCAAATGAATATTAATTTGAAATTAGTAGATTTTAATTCAACATAATGTTTAATTCACTTAGTAATTAAAACCAAGGGCCTTTTTAGTGCTTGAACCTGTTGAAGAAAGATTTTGAAGAAAATAATTGCTAGTGTGGAAAGAAATTTAAACTAATTTAAGAAAATGACGTTCTGACCATTTTGAGTCATTTTTAACCTTTATTTTTTTAAAGGATGATAATCCGATGAAGAAAACAATCTGGTCATCTGCAGAAATTATTGCGGACGAAAAACAAAATTTTTTGCTCATACGTCTGGAATTTGTGCACCAATAGTTCCCCAAGAACAGGTAAAGGTTGAAACCTGAAATACAATTTTTAAATTGTGAAAATCATCCAAAATTTATTTATTAGCGCAAATATACTTATTAGAAAGAGTAATGTTAGAAATTTATTAAAACACCACTTTTTCTTTGAATTAGTTTAAATTTGTGTCTACACTTGCACCTATTTTCTTCAAAATGTTTCATGTACAGGTTCCAGCAATAAAAAGATTTTCATTTTAATTACTTTTTATCTATTTCAAATTATTATGCATTTGCACGCGGTTTTTGGTACGCTTGTGTCCTCGCCGACGTAAACATGTGTTCATGCGGGGGAAAAATTTGCGCCTGCGGCCCTTTTTTCCAAAAATCTCAGAGCCAAAGTTTAACGCAAGCAAATGCATTGCAGCTTGGGGAGCCTGATAGGAAGGTGCAGTGAGAGGAAAAACACTTGAATGTAGTGCTTTACGAAAATTCGCATTTAAAAAAGGAAATTCAGTACCAAGTGATACTCATAATTGGTTTTATCACAGAAAAAAGTCTCCGTTCTGCTGCCCAGGAGACCCGTATTCGATTCCCGCCAGCGCTACTTTCTTCTAACACGATTTTTTCTGTTTCAGCTCAGAATATAATATCAATATCTAATTGTATGACAATTGTATAAAATTTATAATGAGTGCAACTGTAATACATATGGGGTATTATTTCTCAAATGTCCCAACCCGAGAAACGGATACGTCTGATCAAGCTTAAACTTGGATTAAGTGTTTTCTCTACTGCGCGAATATTTGCTGCTTTCATAAGTCAATGAAAAAAATATTAGCCTGAATGTTTTCAATAGGTTTTCTCATGACCTTCCGATTGGTCATAAGCATTTTTGGAAAATTTCAAAATTTGACCTTGATTCTTCGAAGTCAAAAATAAAATCGACTTTTTTTTGTAAATCGGCACTTTTTATTTCTTTTTTTAATATTCTAAGAAAAAAGCTTGACGCACCGGCACCCCGACGCGGCGCGGCGCCGCGCCTCTTGAAGCCGCGAAGATGCCCACGTCGCCGATTCTCTCCAAACTCCCTTTTTTAAATAATATACACAAGGTATTCGGTGGTGATATTTTCGAAGCAGTTGATAAAGTGAGACAGCAACATCGTTTCTCATGTGTTTCATGAGCATCTGTCTCACAATTGATTGGCACGAAAAAGTCCTTACTGTATACATGTGTATATACATATATATAGTCAAAAGCTTGTCATAAGGACAACCGCAGGATTTCGCTGGGAGCAGGTGCTAATCTTAAAAATTGCACCCGCTCCCAGCGAAATCGCGGTAAAATTTCAGCTGTAACCACGTCTC
>JAABKJ010006412.1:0-21995 GCA_011634705.1 Andricus grossulariae
ACTTTTGAATTTGAATCATTTTAAATTCAGAGCAATTAAAATTTGACAATTTGAAATTTAAAACTAAATTGAATCTTGCAAAGTCAAAGCTTCTGAAATTCTAGAATTTTAGATTTTTATCACATAACGAAATTAAAATTTAACATTAAAGCTGATGTGACAAATTTTTCTAAAATCAAAAAATGAATTGAATCAATTAAAAAAAACGTTAAGAATGAAGAAATTTCTTCCGTGAAAAAAATTGTAATTACCAAAAATTGTGATATTAACACTTTTTTATATTCAAACCCTTTAAAATTTCAATTATTTTAATTAAATTTAAATAGCTAAAAAATTTAATAATTTTTTGATTGCTTATTATATTTTCCAAAATTCAATCAATTAAATTTAAATTACAAAATTAAAACCTATGAAAGGGAAATATAAAATATTTAGCGTTCAACATGAAAATTCAGAACTCTAAAATTGTAAACAATTAAAATTACTGAAATTATTCAATTACTGATGTATCAATTTCAGAAAGTGAAATTTTTATCTTGTTTTATTTTAAAATCAATTATTAATTTGTTAATTTCAAATCTTCCTTGAGAATTATTATACATTCTTAAAATTTTCTAATAAAATATTTTATAATTTGAAATTATTTACTTAAATCAACTAAAAATCGGACAATTTTAAGATATTACATTAAAAATAAAAATAAAATAATACAAAACAAGATTGCTGCAATATGATTCCAATTTTTATAATCGTACAATTTTAAGCTTTTAATTCGAAATTGTTTTATATTTACATTTAAAATGATTAAATTCAAAGCTGACTTAGCAAGTCTTTTAATATGAAATTTTGAAATATTCAATTGCGAAATTGTCATGACATTTTGAATATTTGACTTTGAAACTAAAATATTGTGAAATTTAAAATTCAAAATTAAAAAAAAAATATCTAAAAATTAAAGTAAGAAAAAACTTTAGTTTCAAGGACTTAAAGATTAAACTTTTAGAATTGCGCATTCAAAATCATAATTTTAAATTAAAATGATAGAAATTTTAAATACGATAAATATATTATTGATAAGTATCATATAATGTAGTATCAAGTGACATTCAAAAAGACTAGATAGATTTTTTTACGTTAAAAAAACGTGATTTCTCTCTGAAAACAAATCATTTT
This sequence comes from Andricus grossulariae, assembly GCA_011634705.1. Lineage (NCBI taxonomy): Eukaryota > Metazoa > Arthropoda > Insecta > Hymenoptera > Cynipidae > Andricus > Andricus grossulariae. The sequence continues at coordinate 1,174 of JAABKJ010006412.1, forward strand.
TACTCAAAACTTACAAAACGCGCGAATTATTAAATACGGGAAATCTCCTGGTGTAATATTTTTCTCCTGGCTTTATCCCGGTTTTCTCCCGGCTTTTTCCCGGTTCTCCCGGGTGAGTGGCCACCCTGAATTTATTTATTAATTTATGTCAATGAGATTTGAATATGATGGCCGCAGGTCAGGGAAAACCTGGAAATCAGGCAAAAGTCAAAGAATTCTGTTGGTCAGGGAAAAATCCGGGATTTAGACATTTTTTTTACAAAAGTCAGGAAATTTCTGTAAGAACTTTGTCAAGAATAATCAGAGCTGCTGCACAGTCATTTTTAGTCACTTTTTTCTCAAATCACTTTTTAGTCACTTTTTTAAGGCAGTCACTATAGTCAATTAAAAAAAAAAAAAAAACCACTATTGAATTCAGGTTTATACCTATTTTTGGATTTTCCTTAATTCTTTTGAAATATTTTAGTGTATTTTAAAAGATTCAAAGACGTTTTTAATGAATTTCAATCATTTAAAGGGTTTGAAAGATTTTTTTTTAAATTCAATTGAATTTTCAAGGGCTTTAAACAATTTCCAGGAATTGCAACGGATTAAAAATATTTTAGCATATTTGAAAATATTCCAAGGAATTTTCAAGAAAATCTAATTATTTGAAGGTATTCTCAAAGGATTTGAAGAATTTTTGAAAATTTTTAAAACTTTCAAGAAATTTTCAAGAGCTGGAATTCAAAAGATTTCAAGGGAATTCAAACGATTTCAAAGGATTTAAAATATTTTTGGGTATTATTTAAATAGATTCCCAGGCATTTTAAAGAGATTTAAAACTATTTAAGGATTTAAAGATATTTAAAAGATTCCAAGGAATTTTCAGTAGATTTCAGTTCAATAATTTGAAGGGATTTCAAAGGATTTAACAAATTTTCAAGGAATTCCAAAGGATTTGAAATATTTTAGGGTATTTTAAAAGATTTTAGTTGTTTCTCGTTTAAATTCCATGGAATTTTCAAGGGCTTTAAAAGAATTCAAGGAATTTCGAAGGATTTAAAATATTTTAGGATATTTGAAAAATTCCAAGAAATTTGTAAGAAAATTCAGTTATTTGAAGGTATTCCCAAATGATTTGAAAGATTTTTTTTTAAACTTCCAAGAAATTTTTAAGAGCTGGATTTCAAAAGATTTCAATGGAATTCAAAGGATTTAAAATATTTTAGGATATTTGAAAAAATTCGGAGAAATTTTAATAGATTTCGATAATTTGAAGGGTTTGAAAGATTTTAGATTTTTGTTTAAATTCCATGGAATTTTCAAGGGCTTTAAAACATTTTAAGGAATTTCAAAAGATTTAAAATATTTTAAGATATTGGAAAAAATTCCAAGAAATTTTTAAGAAAATTCAATTATTTAAAGGTATTCCCACAGGATTTGTAAGATTTTTGGGTATTTTGAAAACTTCCAAGAAATTTTCAAGAGCTGGAATTCAAAGTATTTCAAGGGAATTCAAACGATTTCAAAGGATTTGAAATATTCTAGGGTATTTGAAAAGATTCCAAGGCATTTTAAAGATATTTAAAAATATTCAAGAATTTAAGGATATTTAAAAGATTCCAAGGAATTTTCAATCGATTTCAATTCAGTAATTTCAAGGGATTTCAAAGGATTTAAAAAAATTTCGAGGAATTTCAATAATTTGAAGGGTTTGAAAGATTTTAGATTTTTGTTTAAATTCCATGGAATTTTCAAGGGCTCTAAAACATTTCAAGGTATTTCAAAGGATTAAAAATATTTTACGATATTTGAAAAAATTCCAAGAAATTTATAAGAAAATTCAGTTATTTGAAGGTATTCCCAAATGATTTGAAAGCTTTTTTTTTAGACTTCCAAGAAATTTTTAAGAGCTGGATTTCAAAAGATTTTATGGGGATTCAAAGGATTTAAAATATTTTAGGATATTTGAAAAATTTCGGAGAAATTTTAATAGATATCAATCACATGTATGGTTTTAAAGATTTTAGTTTTTTTTTATTCCATGGAATTTTCAACGGCTTTAAAACATTTCAAGGAATTTCAAAAGATTTAAAATATTTTAGACTATTTTGAAAGATTACAAGGAATTTTTAATATATTTTAATAATATGAAGGTATTCCAAAGCAGGATTCGAAATATTTTAGACCATTTGAAAAAATTCCAAGAAATTTGCAATAGATTTCAATAATTTGAAGGTTTTTCTAAAGGATTTGAAAGATTTTTGGGTATTTTTAAGACTTCCTAAAAATTTTCAGAAGTCGATTTTGAAAAAAAAAATGTCAATAGTCAGAGAATTTCTTTAAGAAGCACTTTAGGGAGCGGCCACATATTACGTAACGCTTTTTGAACCCCCTTATATTTTTAAATACGAAATATAAATAAACTTTTATATAAACGTCAGTCGAACAATGAATAATAAAACTAATAAAACTATTAGATTAAGGGCCGTCTATAAACACTTTTCTTGGTTAACAATTTTTTTTTTTTTCGAAAGGTTATATTTTTGGCTTGGAATGAACCTCGTTTGGATAAAAATTCGAATATTTCATTGAAACCTTAACTTTTTTGTTGAAAATTCGTTTCATTTTTAGTTTAAAACTCATATTTTTTAGTTTAAAATTCAAGTACTTGGTTGAAAATTCATTTATTTTGTTGATAATTCATCTTTTTTGTAGAAAACTAATCTTCTTCGCGAAAAAATCTACTTTTTTGTTGAAAAATCAACACTTTGGTTGAATTTTTAAATCTTTTCTTGAAAATTCATTTTATTTCATGGAGATTCATAATTTCAGATGAAAATTAATCTCTTTGGTTGAAAATTTAACTGTTTTGCTAAGAATTCGTTTCTTTGTTTTGTTTGAGAATTAATTTTCTTCACTGAAAATGTAACAATTTCACTTTTGGTTAAAAATTGATATTTCAAATTGAAAATTGATCTTTTCGGGTTGAAAATTCATGTATTTTGTTGGAAACTTGTCTTTTTTGTTAAAAAATTTATCTTCTTGGTTAAAAATGCATCCTTTTTAGTTAAAAATGCAACTGCTTGGTTAAAAATTAATCTGTTTCGGTTGAGGATTCAACTATTTTGTTGAAAATTCGTCTTTTCTCGCTGAATTCAACTGTTTTTTTTATTTAAAATCAAAATCTTTTTCTATTTAAATATTAACTATTACATGTTCCGTTCGGAATACTTTTTTTTTAAATCAACTACTTGGTTTAAAATTGAACTACCTTGTAAAAAATTCATTTTTTTGTTGTTGAAGATTCATATTTTCGAGTTGAAAATTCAACTGTATGGTAGGAAATTTGTCTATCTGGCTTCAAACTTCAACAGTTTGGTAGAAAATTAAACTATTTGGGTGAAAATGCATTTTTTTATTGAAGATTCATATTTTGTGTGTAAAATTCAGCTACAACTAGTTGAATTCAACATACTGATGATTCGTTTTTATTTTTGTTGAAAATTAGTTTTTTAAACTGAAAATTTAACGATTCTATTTTCAGGTCGAAAATTCCTTTTTTTTTTTGTTAATTCGTCTTTTTTGGTAGAAACTTTGTCTTTTTGGTTAAAAGTTCATCATTTTTTGTTCAAAATGCAACGGCATGGTTGAAAATTAATCTTGGTTGGTTGAGGGTTCAACTATTTTCATGGAAATTTTTTTTTTTTGGTTCCTTTTTAAGTTGAATATTCAAATATATGGTAGAATATTCATGTCTTTCGTTTATGAATCGTCTATTTGGGCAGAAAATTAATCTTATTTTTTGAAAATTGATCATTTTGATTGAGGATTCAACTATTTTGTTAAAAATTTGTTGGATATTTTTGTTGAAAATTAGATTTTTAAACTGAAAATTTAACGATTCCATTTTGGTTGAAAAATTATGTTTTTTAGTTGAAAATACAACTATTTCGTTGAAAATTCACCTTTTCTGATTGAAAATTAACTTTCTTGTTGAAATTTCTTCTTTTCGGGTAAAAAAGTCAACTGTTTTCTAAAAAATTTGACTTATTAGCTTAAAAACTTAACTAATTTGTCAAAAATTCATTTATTTAGGTAGAAAATTAATCTTGTTTGTTGAAAATTCATTTATTTGGTTCAGGATGCAACTATTTTGTAAAAAATTCTTCTTTTTTTCGTTGAATTCAACTGGTTGATAATTTTCATATTTTCGGGTTGAATATTCAACTATTTTATAGAAAATTTGTTCGCTTGATATTTCATTATTTTCTATTTTCTGGTTTAAAAGTTAACTTTTTTTCTAAAATATTCGACTTTTCAGCTTGAAAACTTAACTTTTTTTGTTGAAAATTCGTCTTTTTTGGTCGAATTCAACTGTTTTTCATTAAAAATTAACATATTTTTTTGTTTTTGAAATATTAACTATTACATGTTTTTTTGAGAATGTTTTTTTTTGTTGGAAAATCATTTACTTGATTTAAAATTGAACTACTTTGTAAAAAATTCATTTCTTTTGGTTGAAGATTCATTATTTTATTATAAAACTCAACTATTTGGCCGTAAATGAAATTTTTTATTAAAAATTCATATTTTCAGGTAGAAGATTAAACTATTTGTTTGAAAATTAACTTTTTCGCTTAAAAATTTAACAATTTGGTTGAATCCTTTTTATTTTTGACTGAAAAATCTTTCTTGGTTGAAAATTTAACTCTTTTGTTGAAAATTCTTTTTGGCTTAAAAATTCATCTATTTTGATTAAAATTTAATCTTTTTTTTGTTTGATTTGAAAATATTCATACAATATAATAATACAATAAGTTTTTGGTTTAAAATTAAATTTTTTTTTGGTTCAAATATCAGCTGTCATATTTTTTGTTAGAAAAGAATCTTTTTTTGTTGAAAATTCAACTACATGGTTAAAAGTTGAAATCATTTGTTAAAAATTAATTGTTTTCGTTGACCACACATAAATTTAATTAAAACTTCATATCCTTGATTGAAAATTTAACTATTTTGTTGAAAATTGGTCTTTTTTAGTAGAAAATTGATCTTTCTTGTTGAAAATTCAACTACTTTGTTAAAAATTCATCTATTTTCTTGAAACCTTAGGAATTTAAAGCATTTTAAATTGAAAATATGAGTTATTCGACTATAATACTGTTTGATGCTTTGAAGGAGTGTAGGATTACAATTGTTTTAAAAAATGCGATACTTAATACATGAATTAAGAAAATTTTACCTGAAAAAATGTAGAGATGTCTGGAAAAATCCTGCAATTGTCAGAGAATTTTTTTTTCTTCAGTATTTGAGCTGACCCGTGATAAGTTAATAATGATAAATTTCTTTGCAGTTACAAGATGTTTACAAACTCTCAAGAGCGTTTTGCAGCGTGACCTGGCAATGCAACTGCTCGTAAAATGGTACGGAGCTCGAAACGCACCAGGTCCTCAGAATTTCTCGCCGAAACAAGAATGGCATCTTTTTCTCGTAACTCTGTGCTCTCTACTTGGCTACGATGTTGACAAGTTGCCCCTGATTAAAGAATATGAAGCAAATTACCTCGCCGAGCTAAACAGTTCAGGCGTTGTGAGCAAAAAGCAAAAAACAAACAACAGTGGTTCTGTAGAGGATTGGGCTTATGTCTCCGCCTACAAAGACACTCTATCATTCGCCACAAATGTCCTCGGCCTGACAAAGTTGACTAATTGCAAGAAAGAAAATACATCCCTGGATTACACGACCAACACCGGAAGCATCAGGAATCAAGAGACCCTTTTTCCTTATATTCCCCTCGTGCTTTTTTCCCTTCATTTGCTCTACGAGGAACTCAAATTAAATTGCCTCATGACTGAAAGTTTGCCTTGGTTGGCTCAACTTTTACATCAGTTGAGCGTCGATTTGAGATTCGATCTCTACTCACATCATTACTTTCTCGATTACCCAAAACAGTGTCAGAGAAATGCAATTTCTCAAGTTTCTGAAGTCGATTTGCAGAAGATCACGCCACCGAATTACATGTCACCGAAACCGGCGAGTGTCTTTGAGACCTTGAATAATTTGATGAATCTCGAGGAAGTTTCTTCCTTTCCATTTCTCAATCAAGTTAATATCAAGACGAAGAATATTGTGCAGTTGTTTGCTTTGATTGCAAATGAGGGGAGAGTTGAGAATCTGGACATGGAGAAATTTGTTAAATTAATCGTCCCGGCTGGAAGTCGAGTTGATCTTCAAGATCCTGGAGCTTTTATTAAGGATGTTCCGAGGAAAGTGGAACAGCCCCTGGCGGAAAGGATTGTTTTACTTTATCACGAAATGGGTGAGATTGTTAATTAATAAGAAACTAATATATTAATTAAGAATGTTTATCTAGTTCCACAGTGGGACACAACTGGATTTTTTGTTGACTAATCAGTCTACGGGTCACAATTTTAATCCGATTTGGAAGTTGTTTTGAAAAAAAATTAGGCTGATTAAATTCCGCAGACTCCTCAAGGCCGATTTTTAAATTTTGGTTTTTTACACAAAACTGTGTGAAGAAGAAAAGTGAAAAAAAAGGTATTTTCGATAAAATCATTTTTAAACTTAAAAAAAAAACTTTTATACAATTTTGTTTGATTCAACTATTTTTTTGAAAATTAATTTTATCAACTGAAAATTTAATTATACCATTTTTAGTTGGAAATTTATATTTTGAAATGAAAATTGATCTTTTTTAGTCAAAATCCAATTATTTGGTTGACAAGTCATGTATTTGGTAGAAAATTCATATATTGTGCTGAAATTTTTTGTTTGTTATATAATTAATCTTCTTGATGGAAAATCAATTTTTTTGTGATAATTCAACAATTTGGTTGACATTTTTTTCTTTCCCGACTGAAAAATTGTTCTTAGTTTAGAATGCAGCTTTTTTAATAAATAATTAATAATAATTATTAACCAGTTAATTAATAATTTTTTAAAATTAACATTTAGTATTTTGGTTAAACATGCAACTTTTTGTTTAAAAAATCATATTTTTTAATTGAATTCAACTGTTTTGGATTTAAAATTAAAATCTCTTTTGTTTGAAATATCAATTATTACATTTTGCGTTGAAAATTCATCTTTTTCACTTGAAAATTGAACCACTTGGTTGAAAGTTTGAGTACTTTATTAAAAATGCATTTTTTTGCCGTTGAAGATTAATTTCTTTTCTTGAAAATTAAACTATTCTGTTGAAAATTTTCTCTTTTTTTGTTTAAAATTAATTTCTTTAACAGAAAACTTTCTTTAGTTGAAAATTCCTCTTTTTGGTAGATAATTGATCTTCTGGATTAAAAATGCAAATTTTTGCTTGAAAATTAAAAGATTTGGTTCAATTTTGTTTCATTTTTTGACTAAAAAATCTTTCCTGGTCGAGATTTTAATTCTTTTTGAAAACTCATTTATTTATTTTGAAAATTCATCTATTTTGCTACAACTTTCATCTTTTTTGTTTGAACATGAAACTGCTGGGCTAAAGATTCATCTCTTTGGTTGAAAATTTAACTATTTTATTGAAAATTATTATTGTTTTAAATTAATTTTTTAACTTCATCTTTTTGGTTAAAAACTCAACGATTTGGTTAAAAATTCATCTGTTTGGGTTGAGGATTCAACCACCTATTTTATTGAAAATTTATTTTTTTAACTGAAAATTTAAACATTTCATTTTTAGTTGAAAATCAATATTTTAAAGTGAAAATTGATCTTTTTTTTAGTTGAAAAATCAAGTATTTTGTTGAAACTTCGTCTTTTTGGTAAAAAATTATTCTTATTGGTTGAAAAATTATCTTTTGTGTAGAAAATTCAACTATTTCGTTAAAAATTCATTTGCTTTGGTTGAGAATTCAACTATTTTAATGAAATTTTTTTTTAAATAATGTTTAAGTGAAAATTTAATTTTTGTTGTTGAAAATTGATATATTTAATTGAAAAATCAAGTATTTTGTTGAAAATTCGTCTTTTTGGTAAAAAATTATTCTTCTCGGTTGAAAAATTATCTTTTGGGCAGACAATTCAACTATTTGGTTCAAAATTCATTTTCTTTGACTGAGGATTCAACTATTTCAATTAATTTTTTTTTTTTTTATTAATAATTTCTAACTGAAAATTTAAATATTTATTTTTTGGTTGAAAATTGATATATTTAATTGAAAATTGAACTGTTTCTTTCCCCTATTCCCCTTTTTCCCCCTTTCTTAAAGAATTCCTCTTTTTCCCTGTTTTCAAGCTATTTCCCCTTTTTCTCGTTTTATTAATAGACCCCAATAAGAAAATCCACTATTATATTTTTGGTTTAGAATTCATCTCGTTTGGTTACAAGTTCCACTATTTGGTTGAAAATTGATCTTTTCTTGATGAAAATTCAACTATTTGGTTGAAAATTCATGTAATTTGTTGAAAATTGGTCTATGTCGGGAAAATTTGTCCTTTTGGATAGAAAATTCATATTTTTTGTCAAAATCGAAGTTGATTGGTTGAAAATTAATCCCTTTTGGTCCAGGATTCCGCCTTTTTTTGTTGACAATTCGTATTGTTGGTTCGAAATTAACTGTTGTTTATTTTAAATTAAAATCTGTGAACTGTGAACTTAAAATGTAACTATTCCATTTTTTGTTGAATAATGCAAATTGCCCATTTTAATTGAACATTGATATTTTCTAGTTGAAATTTCAAGTATTTGATGGAAATTTTTATGTATTATTTTGAAAATTCAACTACTTGGATGAAAGTTGAACTACTTTGTTAAAAATTAATTATTTTGTTGAAGATTCATAATTTTAGTTAAAAAATAATTTTTTAGTTTAAATTTAAAGTATTTGCTTGAAAATGCATGTATTATGTTGATAATTCGACTTTTTTGGTTGAATTGCTTTGTTTTTGATTTAAAATTAAAATCTATTTTAGTTGAAATATCAACTTTTACATTTTTTATTGAGAATACATCCTTTTTGGTTGAAAATTCAACTACTTGATTGAAAGTTTAACTACGTTGTTAAAAATTCATTTTTTGGTTGAAGATTAATGGTTTCAGTTGAAAATTTATCTCTTTGGTTGAAAATTTAACTATTTTATTGAAAATAATTTGTTTCAAGCTTTCTTAACTGAAAATGTAACTGTTCCATTGTTTTGTTGAAAACTAAAAATTGATATTTTTTTTAATGAAATTTCAAGTATTTGGTTGAAAATTCGTTTTTGTTTGTTGGTTTGAATTTAACTTTTTTTTATTTTAAATTAAAATCTGTTTTGCTTGAAATATCAACTATTACATTTTTCGTTGAGAAATAATATTTTTTGGTTGAAAATTCAACCACTTGGTGGAAAGTTGAACTACTTTGATAAAATTTCATTCTTTTATTGAAGATTCATCATTTTAGTTGAAAAGTCATCTTTTTTCGTTAAAATTTGAAGTATTTGGTTGAAAATTCATATATTTTGCTGATATTGTTTGTTATATAATTATTCTTCTTGATTGAAAATCAATCTTTTTGTGTGATAATTCAACAATTTGGTTGAAATTTGTTTCTTTACCGACTGAAAAAATGTTCTTAGTTGAGAATTCAACTTTTTAAATAAATAATTAATAATTAATAATTATTATTTTTTATTAATTAATAATTTAAACAAAATTAATATATAGTTTTGAAATTCATCTTTTTTGGCAAAAATTTGATCTTTTTTGGTTAAACATGCAACTTTTTAGTTAAAAAATCATACTTTTTGATTGAATTCAACTGTTTTGGATTTAAAATTAAAATCTCTTTTGTTTGAAATATCAGCTATTACATTTTGCGTTGAAAATTCACCTGTTTTTTGAAAATTGAACTACTTGGTTGAAAGTTTAACTACTTTATTAAAAATGCATTTGTTTCTTTTTCGTGTAAAATTCAATTCTTTAATTGAAAATTCGTCTTTTTGGTAGATAATTGATCTTCTGGGTTGAAAATGCATATTTTTGCTTGAAAATTCAATGATTTGGTTCAATTTTGTTTTCTTTCTTGACTAAAAAATCTTTCCTGATTGAGATTTTAACTATTGTTGAAAATCCATTTATTTAGTTTCAAAATTCATCTATTCTTCTAGAACTTTCATCTTTTTTGTTTGAACATGAAACTCTATTGAGTTGAAGGTTCATCTCTTTGATTGAAAATTCAACTATTTTGTTGAAAATTATTATTTTTTAAAATTTATTTTTCAACTTCATCTTTTTGGTTAAAAACTCAATTATTTAGTTAAAAATTCATCCGTTTTGGTTAGGGATTCAACTATCTATTTTATTGAAAATTCATTTTTTTAACTTGAAAATTTAAATATATCATTTTTGGTTAAAAGGCGATATTTTAAAGTGAAAATTCATCTTTTTTTAGTTAAAAAATCAAGTATTTTGTTAAAAATTCGTCTTTTTGATAAAAAATTGTACTTCCTGATTGAAAATTTATCTTTTGGATAGAAAATTCAACTATTTGGTTGAAAATTAATCGGCTTTTGGTTGAGGATTCAACTATTTTAATGAAAATCCTTTTTTTTTAAATTAATGTTTAACTGAAAATTTAAATATTTCTCTTTTGGTTGAAAATTGATATATCTAATTGAAAATTGAACTTGTTCTTTCCGCTATTCCCCTCTTTTCCTCGTTCTTAAAGAATTTCTCTTTTTTCTCCTGTTTTCAAGAAATTTCCCCTTTTTCTCGTTTTATTAATAGAACCCAATAAGAAAATCCAACCATTTTTTGTTCAAAGTTCATTCTTTGTGGCTGAAAAATCTACTATTATATTTTTGGTTTAGAATTTATCTCGTTTAGTTACAAGTTCCACTATTTGGTTGAAAAAAAAAGAAAAAAAATCAAAAATGCATTTAATGTTCGAAAATTAATCACTTTTGGTTCAGGATTCCACATTTTTTTGTTGACAATTCGTATTGTTGGTTGAAATTAACTGTTTTTTATTTAAAATTAAAATTTGTGAACTGTGAACTTAAAATGTAACTCCATTTTTTGTTCAATAATGCAAATTGGCTATTTTGATTGAAAATTTATATTTTCTAGTTGAAATTTCAAGTATTTGATGGAAATTTTCATGTATGTTTTTGAAAATTCAACTACTTGAAAATGCATGTATTATGTTGATAATTCGACTTTTTGGGTTGAATTGCTTTGTTTTTGATTTAAAATTAAAATCTATTTTAGTTGAAATAGCATCTTTTACATTTTTTATTGAGAATTCATCGTTTTTGGTTGAAAATTGAACTAGTTGATTGAAAGTTGAACTACGTTGTTAAAAATTCATTTTTTTGGTTGAAGATTAATGGTTTTAGTTGAAAATTTATCTTTTTTGTTGAAAATTTAACTATTTTATTGAAAATAATTTTTTTTAAGCTTTTTTAACTGAAAATGTAACTTCCATTTTTTTGTTGAAAACTAAAAATTGATCATTTCAATTGATAATTGATATTTATTAGTTGAGATTTCAAGTGTTTGGTTGAAAATTCGTTTTTGTTTCTTGGTTTGAATTTAACTGTTTTTTATTTAAAATTAAAATCTGTTTTGCTTGAAATATCAACTATTAGATTTTTGGTTGAGAAATCATCTTTTTTGGTTGAAAGTTGAACTACTTTGTTAAAATTTCAATCTTTTATTGAAGATTCATCATTTTAGTTGAAAAGTCATATTTTTTAGTTAAAATTTGAAGTATTTGGTTGAAAATTCGTATTTTTGGTTGAAATTAACTGTTTTTTATTTAAAATTAAAATCTATTTATGTTGAAATATTAATTATTACATTTTTGTCGAGAATTCATCTTTTTTGGTTGAAAATTAAACTACTTGTTTGAGAATTCAACTGCTTGGTTGAAAGTTGAACTACTTTGTTAAAAAAAAAATGTCCAAATTGGATCAGAATTGTCACCTCTCGACATATTTGTCCAAAAAAATTCAGTTATGTCCCACTGTGTGTTGCAATGGTTAAATGTAACGCAGTTTATTTTCCAGGGATGAAAAAGAAGGATTTGGAAATCCTTCCTCCAGCAGTTGCTGTGATATTAAAAGATGTGATGCACAGATGTAGGGAAGAGCCTCTCTCGAATTGGGTAGCTGATATTTACGAGTTGGTGGATCGTCAGGATTTAGCTGCTTTGGAAAAACACTCTATGCCTTTAAAGCCGACTGATAATTTAGAAAGTGGAAAACCTAATTCTGTCAAGGACGACGATCCTGAACAGGATGATGGTATGGAATTTGATGATACTGTAAGTATTTTTTATCAAGCGGATGATTATTTTATTAACTTGAATCAGGGTAGTCGCAAAACTTCATTTTCAAAATTCCCTGACTTTTCCCTTATTTCTCCCTGGCCATTATTATTTAAATACCAAAACTCTAATCTTGTAACATTTTGTATGGTATTTTTTATTAATAGTATCAAACAATTTTTTTAAATTTATTTATTATTTTCAGGGCTGTCAAAGCCTAATTTACTTCAAAAAAGTGACTAATGTTCTTTTAAATCTTGAAGAATTCAAAAGAATTCAATAAAATTTATAAGGAGTCCAGGTGAATTTGAACGAATTCAGGGAAAATTTACGAGACTTCACAACAATACAAGTTAAATTGAAACGAATTCAAATGAGTTGGAAAAAATTAGAAAAATTAAATTGGTTTCAATAAAAAAAAATCGATGACATTCATAAAAATCCATGGAGAATTAAAAAAATCAAGTGAATTGAAAACAATGTAAAAATATGAAAAAATTCATTGAGTTCAGTAAGTTTGAAATGAGTTTAGAAAAAATTGAAGGAATTCAAAAGAATTTAATTGAAATTCCTACAAATTCAAGGTGAGTTTAAAAGACTTCAGGATCAACTAAAAAAATTTTTTTTTTAATCAAAAAATCCATTGAATTGCAAAAAATATTTGAAAATAATTAAAACCCTACAAAATCCCTCACTTCTAGTGAACAAATTCTTTTAAATCCGTTAAAGTAATATAAAATCTCATGAAATCCTATGAAATCTGATGACATTGCCTAAAATTCTGGAGAAAGTATTAAAATATCTTGAGAGCTTTTAAAATCCCTCAAAATAATTGAAATACACGAACCCCTTGGAATCTTTCTAAATATTTTATAACTTTATAGGTCCTTAAAATCGTTTCATATTTTCCGAAATTCTAGGAAAGTCTTTACAGCCGCATACAAATTTTTTTAAATCCCTTAAAATCATTAAAATCCTTGGCAATCTCTTGAAATTTCTGTCAACTCTTGAAAATGCCTTAGAATCTTTTAAAATACGCTAAAATATTTCAAACCATTTGAAATTCCTTCAAATTATTGAAATCAATAAAAATTTTTTTGGAATTTTTTATTATTCCCTAAATTTCTCAAATCTTTTGAAATCCCTTGAAACTTTTGAAATCTCTTGAAGCCTTGGAAACTTTTAAAATACCCTTAAATATTTCAAATCCTTCGAAATCGCTTCAAATTATTGAAATCAATTAAAAATTGTTTGAAATCTTTTAAAATTCCCTAAGATTTTTCAAATCCTTCGAAATCTCTTAAAACTTTCTGAAGCTTTTGAAAATGCATTGTAATTTTTTCAAATACCCTAGAATATTTAAAATCCTTTGAAATATCATTAAGTAACTGAAATCAATTGAAGATTCCTTGGAATCTTTTAAAATATCCTAAAATATTAATAACCGTTTGTAATCCATTCAAATTATTTGAAGTCAATTAAAAATTGTTTGGAATCTTTTAAAATATTCTAAAATATTTAAAATCCTTTGAAATCCTATTAAATAATTGAAATCAGTTGCAAATTCCTTCGAATCTTTTTAAATACCCTACAACATTTAAAACCCTTTGAAATCTCTTTAAAATTATTGAAATCAATTAATAATTGTTTGGAATCTTTTAAAATACTTTAAAATATTTAAAATTCTTTGCAATCCTATTAAGTAACTGAAATCAGTTGAAAATTCTTTGGAATCTTTCAAAATACACTAAAATATGTTAAATTTTTTTTTGAAATCCCTTTAAATTATTGAAATCATTTGAAAAATCCTTGGAATCTTTTCAAATATCCTAAAATCTTTACAATCCTATGAATTCCCTCAATTCTGATGAATAATTCTTTGAAATCCATTAACATATTATAAAATTCCGTGAAATTACATAAAATCTAATGATATTTCCTGAAATCCTGGAAAATTTATTAAAATACCTTGAGAAGTTTTAAAATCCCTAAAACCATTGAAATCCTCAGAAATGTGATAAAATCCCTTGGAATCTTTAAAAATACCTAAAGCATTATAGATCCAATAAAATCGTTCCATTTCTTTTGAAAGTTTAGTATATTCCTTTAAACACGATGAAAATGATTTCAAATCTCTTAAAATTATTAAAATCCTTGGAAATTCCTTAAATGTTTTTAAATCTCTTAGAAATTCCCTGCAATCTTTTAAAATACCCTAAAATGTTTCAAATCATTTGAAATCTTTTGAAATTCCTTGAAACTTTTTAAAGCTCTTAAAAATTCTTTGGATGCTTTACAAGTACCCTAAAATTCTTTCAAATCCCTTAAAATTATTGAAATCTGTTGAAAATTCTTTTGTATCTTTTGAAATACCTGAAAATATTTAAAATCCTTTTAAATTTTTGGAATCTCTTGTAACTTTTTAAAGCTCTTGAAAATTCTTTGGAATTTCAAAAATTATCTAAAATCGTTCAAACCTTTGGAATCGCTTAAAATGAGTGAAATGTATTCAAAATTTCTTGGAATTTTTTTAAATGTCCCAAAATATTTGAAATCTTTTGAAAACCCTTGAAGAATTTTAAAGCTCTTGAAAATTCCTTAAAGTTGGATAAGTCTCTTGAAAATTCTTTGGAATTGAAAAAAATACCCTACAATATTTCAAATTCTTTTAAAGCTCTTGAAAATTCCTTGGATTTTTTTAAATACCCTAAAATCTTCTAAATCTTGTGAAATCCCTCTAAATGACTTAAATCTACTAAAAATTGAACATTCCTTGGCATTTTTTAAAATACCTTACAATTTTTTTAATTCTTCGGAATTACTTCAAATTATTGAAATCTATTCAAAATACCCTAAAATATTTTAAAGCTCTTGAAAATGCCTTGAAATTTTTTAAACCCCCTTATAATCTTTAACATCCTTTGGAATTACTTCAAATTATTGAATTCTATTTTTAAAAATGTAAAATCTTTTTAAAAAACCCAAACTCTTTTTAATTTTTTGAAATACCTTAAAGTTTGGTGAATCTCTTGAAAATTTCGTGGAATTTAAAAAAATGCCCTAAAATATTTCAAATACTTCTAAATCTCTTGAAAATTCCTTAGAATTTTTTTGAATACCCTAAAATCTTTTAAATTCTTCGAAATCCCTTCAAATGACTGAATTATATTAAAAATTCTTCGAAATGATTTAAAATACTCTAAAATATTACAAATCTCTTGAAATCCCTTGAAACATTTTAAAGCTCCTCAAAATTCCTTGGCATTTTTAAAATACCTTAAATTACCCTTATTCTCTCAAATCTTTTGAAATTACTTCAAATTGTAGGAATGTCTTAAAATACCCTAAAATATTTCGAAAGAATTCAAGAAAATTCAGAAATAGATATAGATCTGAATTCAATAGTAGTTAACCCATGGGTTAATTTATTGAAAGAAAAGTGACTTCAGTGATATTTTTATTTCTATAGTGCTTCTTATAGAAATTCCCTGACTGTGGCCATTTTTTTTTAAATCCCTGACTTCCCTGACCAACAAAATTCCCTAACTTTTCCCTGATTTCCATGTTTTTCCTGACCTGCGGCTACCCTACTGAATATTTAGGTTTACTCATCTAAAAAATATTTAAATAGATTCTGAAACTGAGGTTCAACAAGGATCACAGAGTAGCAGAGTTGAGAAAGTTACTCAATTCCTCAAAGCCTGTAAAAATTGCTGTCGTGCAAAGACCAGATGTGAGTGATCACGACTTTATTGAAGAGCAGGAAAAACATCTTCTCGCTCTTTGCACCAGAACAATGGCATTACCCGTTGCTAGAGGAATGTTTACACTCAGAACCGCGACTCCGATTATTACTGAGCAACTTCCAATACCAAGATTATGTCTTACAGGTGAGATATTTTATTCCATTCGATTTTCCTAGACAGGGTGTCTATCCCATGGATGATTTTAAATTCATGGTTATTTCCCTGTTTTCTTCCGATCAATTTTTAATTTTTCCTGGTCAATTTAAAAGATTCCAGGGTGTCTAGTGATCAGGCAATTTGAAATTCCTGTTGTTTTTTTTTCGACCATATTTTTTCTCCTGATCAATTTAAATATGTATTTTTGTAATTTGTCCTAAGACCTAAACCTACGCATAGAAAGGGAAATTTTAGCATAATATCAGGGTGCACAGTCTTTCCCGTATTCCTCTGCGTTTCACTTTTTTTTAAATTCCACTTTTTCCTCTGTCCTTGAAAAATGTTCCCTTTTTCTCTTTAAATATACGATATTTAAAGATACAATTGTTTGTCTTAAATCTACAAAATTATTCTATTAAAAACTAGAATATGATAATGCGAGTAGTGAAAACTTTTTTTAACTTACAGAATTATCTGTTTTAATTAATTTTCTTTTTTAAAATTTAACTAATTTCAAACCAAATTATTCAGGATTTAAATAAAACATTTAAGGTAAAATATTTTGTCGTTTAATATGTACAAATTAAATATTTTTGAAATTAAATATAATAAAGTACGATCGTCTGTCTGTCCACATTGAAGATTCTTTACTTTAAATTTGAATAACGATTAGACCAAAATTCTAACAATTTAATAAGTTTAATAAATTTAATAAGTTCTAGAATTTAAACAATTATCAAAAACTACCAAAAAGCAGCTTTTAACAGTTCGACAAAGTTAAGCGCAGTTTTTGTAGATGTTCAATATTTGTTCTTTAAATATACATTCCATATAATATTCAATTAATTTAAAGATTTATCAAAATTTAAACAAACCTCTTTCTCTTACTTTTTCATAAACGAAGTAAGCTGAACTTTTTTTTGAGCCAAAAATAAATCCAAAAAATGGTATTTTTTATTTAAAAAGGTTTTATCTGTCTGGGATAATTTTTAAAATGTTTATAGTTAAGTCTTTTAGTTTTACTTCGTACATTAAACATTGTTTTAATAGATACTGTTTTTAGAGCTTAGACAATTTCTAATAATAAGCGTTTGAAATAAAACAATTTTGATTTTGTAATATTAGACAATTTGCAGACGTTTTAAATTCAGCAATTTCTGAATTATCAATTGTAAATGTAATTTTTTTAAATATAAACAATTTTTAATTGATGATTGAAAAAATATTGCTACTTAAAATTTAACAATATGTGACTAACAATACTTATGGAAACAGTTAAGATCTCCAGATACGTAAAGAATATTGTTGTCCATAAAAATATTAAAATTACAAAAGTAAGAGTTTTTTCAAACATATCTTATATGAAGATTCATAATTTTGTTTAAAAATTGATCTCTTCTGTTGAACATTAATTTGTAACTAAAAATTTAACTATTCATTTTTTGGTCTAAAAATTATCTTTTCTAGTTAAAAATTGGTCTTTTTTAAAAAAAATTAAACTTCTTGGTTGAAAATAAATCTTTTTGGTTCAAAATTCAATTATTTTAGTTAAAGATTCATAATTTTAGACGAAAATTTATCCTTTTGGATTTAAATTTAAATATTCTAGTTGAACATTCATTATTTTAGTTGAAAATTCATCACTGTTTGAAAATGTAATTACTTTTTTGGAAATTAGTTTTTTTGGTTGAAAATTTTTTTTTTTTTTTCTGAAAATGTAACTATTTCAACTGAATATTTCATCATTTTAGTTAAAAATTCATCTCTTTGGTTGAAAATTCAACTATTTTAGTTCAAGATTCTTAATTTTAGTGAAAAATTCATCTTTTTGGTTTAAAATTAATCATTTTTAGTTCAAAATTCAATTATTTGTTTGAAATGTTGCCTCTTTCACTTGAAAATTCAACTATTTCGTTAAAAATTAATATATTTTGTTGAAAAATCATATCTTTTTTGGTAGAAAATTAATCTTTTTGTTTAAAAATTATCTTCTTATTTGAAAATTCATCTTTTTGGTTGAAAATTCAAGTATTACAATAAATATTCATCATTTTCGTTAAAAATTCATGTTTTTTGTTAAAAATAAAACCACTTGGTTGCAAGTTAAATTCTTTTGTTAAAAATTCGTCGTTTTGGTTTGAAATTCATCTATTCTAGTAGAATATTCATCATTTTTTAAAGAAAATTTAACTATTACATTTTTGGTTGAAAACTGATCTCTTTTAGTTAAAAGTTCAACTAGTTTGTTGAAAATTGATATTTTTCATTTGAAAATTTTTTGTTTTTTTGTGGATAATTAATTTTTTTATCTGAAAATTTAACTATTTCATTTTTGGTTGATTACTGATCTTTTTTATTTCTAAATGCAACTATTTAGTTGAAAATTGATCATTTTTTGGTGGGAATTCAACTAAATATTTTGTTGGGAATTCATGTATTTTGTTGAAAAATCGTCTTTTTTTAATGGAAATTTAATCCTTTTAGTTGAAAATTCAATTATTTGAGTTGCAAGTTGAATTCTTTTGTTAAAAATTCATCTTTTTGGTTTAAAATTCACCTATTCTAGTAGAACATTTATCATTTTTTTAAATAAAATTTAATTATTTCATTTTTGATTGAAAAATAATCTTTTTTAGTTAAAAATTCAACTAGTTTGTTGAAAATAGATATTTTTTATTTGAAAATTCAAATTTTTTATTCAAAAATTCAACTATTTGGTTGCGAATTCATGTATTTTGTTGAAAAATTCATCACTTTGGTTGAAAATTTGTTTTTATTTTGTGGATAATTATTTTTTTATCTGAAAATTTAACTATTCCATTCGTGGTTGATAACTGATCTTTTTTAGTTAAAAATGCAGCTATTTAGTTGAAAATTGATCCTCTTTAGGTGACAATACAACTAAATATTTTGTTGGAAATTCATGTATTTTGTGGAAAAATCGTCGTTTTTTTGTAGAAATTTAATCCTTTTAGTTGAAAATTCAACCATTTGAGTTGCAAGTTAAATTCTTTTGTTAAAAATTCATTTTTTTGGTTTAAAATTCACCTATTCTAGTAGAACATTTATCATTTTTTTAAATAAAATTTGATTATTTCATTTTTGGTTGAAAAATAATCTTTTTTAGTTAAAAATTCAACTAGTTTGTTGAAAATAGATATTTTTTATTTGAAAATTCAACTTTTTTATTCAAAAATTCAACTATTTGATTGCGAATTCATGTATTTTGTTGAAAAATTCATCACTTTGGTTGAAAATTTGTTGTTATTTTGTGGATAATTTTTTTCAACTGAAAATTTAACTATTCCATTTGTGGTTGATAAATGATCTTTTTTAGTTAAAAATGCAACTATTTAGTTGAAAATTGATCCTCTTTAGGTGAGAATTCAACTAAATATTTTGTTGGGAATTCTTGTATTTTGTTGAAAAATCGTCTTTTGGCACAAAATTATTCCTTTTAGTTGAAAATTCAACTATTTGATTAAAAATTCCTGCATGTTGTTGAAAATGCAATATTTTTGCTTGAAAAGTTATGAATTTGAAGCGGTTAAAATTAAATTTAGTATAGTACCCACATTAATTTTACCTAAATATGCTTTGAATTTTAAGTATAGGAAGATAAAGTAAAAATTGGTTTGAATAATTATTTAAATTCAAGAAATGATTAATTATGTTATAAAAATTTTTAAAGCTTTCTAAATGAAACATATTAATTGAACCCCTAGAAACGAAAAAAAAACACTATTTATAATAAACTCGTGAAACTGTATACATATTCCGAGTCGATTGTTTTATAAAAATGCGAAATATCTGAATAGCTCCGTACTGTGAAACATTATACCTGGAAAATACTTGAGATAACTGGAAAAACCTGGAATTTTGAGGGAATTTTTTGCCAGGATTTGAGTAGACACCGTCCTAGTTTATCATTTTACATATTGAAATTTATCCATCGTGTACTTTTTGTTTTCAGGAAAAGCTCCACCACGTGGAACAACAGTTGAACTGGGTCACATCGAAGTTCCTCCGAATATGAATCTCTGGCCACTTTTCCACAACGGAGTCGCAGCGGGCCTTCGAATTCACCCAGACTCTTCGAATATTGATTCAACCTGGATTGTTTACAACAAACAACAACAGGGAGAATTTGGCGTTGAGCATTCTGGATTCCTGATGGCTCTAGGCTTAAACGGACACTTGCAAAATCTCGCTCCCTTCAGCATGTATGAATACTTGGTGGAATGCCACGAGGCGACTAGCGTTGGTCTTCTTCTGGGCCTTTCTGCAACCCACCGGGCAACAATGGACGTCTCCATGACTAAATTGTTGTCCCTTCATGTTGAGACTTTGCTACCGCCTACGAGCATTGAACTAAGTGTTCAGCAAAATGTACAGGTCGCTGCTTTGATGGGCGTCGGTCTTGTTTATCAAGGAACTGCCCACAGGCATATTGCTCATGCTCTTCTGTCAGAAATCGGTCAGTATTTTTTCTTTCAGACAGTATTTCAGGGTGCACAGTCTTCTCCTTTTTATCTAAGTTTCCCCCCCCCTTTTTTTTTTTTGAAATTCCCCTTTTCTCTTTAAATATACGATATTTGAAAATACAATATTTGAATTACGCGGAAAATTCTCTTAACTTAATAAGTGTACCCACTATTGAATAATAATT